>SZYD01002575.1:0-46379 GCA_009363875.1 Mikania micrantha
GGATTCACCCTTTCGGTGAGAAAATTGTCTCATACTGCTGAGCCAGAATTTTCTCTAGCTATATTGCTAAAACCTCATCGGTTCCACCAAATTGTTTCTTTCCAGTGCAACCCAGAAGATCATGAGCAGTATCATAATGCATCAAACCAGAAGTAGATCTCATTCGGCAGAGCCATGGCCAAATACCATGAGCCTTAGCATCAATTCAACCAGTTTTAATGTCCTCATCCGAATACATATCAGCAGGTTTTGGAATCATGCTCTTAGTTTCAGGATCAGTGATCGTGGTTTTATATTGTCCATGCACACAATGTTCCAACATCCTGCGCTGTTAATCGACAGGTGAATGTAGCATTCTAACGTTGCCAGATGTTGTACTCACTCCGCACCAGCATCGGAGGCTTGGTTGCGGAGCCTGTATTGTGGTGATCATTGTTCGGAGTTGACATGATCACAGATTCAATCAATTTAACACAAACTAATTCAAATCTCAATCAATTGATGCAAAACAGATTGATATTGAAATACAAATCAACAGAAGTTAACAGAAAACTTCAATCTATAACAAATTCTTACTTAATCAGCTAATTCACTCAATTTGAGAACAATTTGAGCAGTTTGTTCAGAGATCAATTGTGAATCGATCATGATTAACCCGCTCTGATACCATTGTAGGATCAGATGTTCTCAATGATAAATCAGTAGAGTATAGCAGCGGAATTCAACACAGAATTAGCATAAGTAAAGTAAGAACAAGTTCAATCAAACAGTAACGCAATTTTGTTATAGAGAGAGAAAGTTTTCTGTAAAAGGAATATCTCATTCAATTGATTAACTTTTGTTACAATACAATCATGTCAACTGCCTATATATAGAAGGCAGTGACGTCTGATGATGTCACATGATGTTGACACCTAACAGACAAAACAAAACAACTGAAATTAACTAAACGACTGAGAATGTCTTCAACATCTGAAGACAAACTCTACAACTACTGAAGAACAAAACTACTAAAGTACAAATACTGAAACTACTGAAATACAAAATACTAAACCTCTGATGAGTAAACTACTCACCAGACTTTTACAAACAATAGAAAACTACTGAAGACTAACTATACACTACAACACCTGACGACTTACACTTCAGCTGTTGTACTCTCTTTCAGATCTTGTGACTTCAGCACATTTGAATATCAGCCTTTGTGTTCTTCTTCAGTTGTTGTAATGCTGTGAGACTTAGAGATTTTTCTGATCAGGCTCATTGGTTCTTTTAGTCCAACAAGAAGTCTAGTTCGGTAGTAGACGCACTGACACTTGGAGCCTAGGCTCGGGACTAACATTTGACAAACAGCATGGCAACGTGACAAACATTTTTGATTATTATATGTGTATATCTAAACCTGTGAACTCACCACCTATGTGTTTGACACTTTTTCTTAAACATGTATTCTCAGGTAACTGACAGACACATGGAACATGAATGCACTTCAGTATGAGCATAGGATTGCTTGCATTCATATCATGTTCTTTGAAACAAACAATTTTTATTTATGTTATATGTATTAAAACATGTAGTGTCTGACAAAATATTTTTTTCCGCTGCATTTTAAAACACATTACTTTCCACTGCATGACACTGTATTTCCGTTGCTTTATTTTATAAACTGTTGGTTGTTTTATGACAACCATTGTATTTTGAAACGCATATAGAGTTGTTCTATATGACCATGAGCTGTGATTTTGTCCACGTCACACCCATGTGGGCTGATGCCACACGTGGGAATTTTGGGGTGTGACAAACTGGTATCAGAGCCTTGGTTATAGAGAACTAGGTTTGTATGTAGTAAACTTAGACTATAGCCATTGCTCAACACTAGACACTACACTGAGACATTGCACAACGATATGTTATTGTTATTGTTATTTGTTACTTATTGAATCAAGATTACAGGATGGACAACAACGGGGATGGAAAGAACCCGGGGAAATGCCCGGCAGAGTACGAGCTAACTGAGGAGGACAAGCATAGGTTACGAGACATTGTAGCCCGAGTGGACTCTGAGGAGTCTAAGAGAGCTCAACCATCGAGCAGTACCGGATCATGGGATTGGTACCCTGCTATCGTGGCTATGTGGGTAAGGTAGGAGAGAGTCCCAACGTCTACCATTGCTGGGCAATGCATCTAGCGGACCCCCCATTACAACCACCACTTGGCATGCCCATGGAGCGGGCATTCGCCGCACTTGTCTCGAGGTCGGCCCTTGAGTCCCGACTGTTATACGAGCTGGTTGAGGAGGTCAGAATCCTCCGTGAGGATAACCGAAGCCTCCAAGGACGTGTGGATTACCTGCAGGACGAGCTGGCTTTATACCGACCGACTACATGATGTCTTGGCCGGTATGACCAAAGACTCGATCCGACAGTAGGAGGAGACGGTGGCCGAGGTCGCACCGTGCCAGGACAGGACAGCTAGAGGGAGCAGCAGGGGACGATCCCTGCAGTAGTACACAAGCACGCACGCGGATACTAATGGCGGTGGAGGTCATGTCCTAGGAGAACACGACCCAGATTCAAGCTAGCAACACCATGATGACGCCTGGGCGGCGCAATTCATGTGTGGAGGCGGAGCCTGAGGAGGAGCCTTAGTTTGAGGCAGTGGACCTTGAGGAGGGAGACTTCGATGGGGATTCAGAGAGGATCCTGAGGAGGAGCAGGACGACGGACCTGCTGACAGTGGAGATTCACACTCCACGATTGTCTCATATTAGCTAGACCATTTTATTTCAGTTTACTTTATTTCTTGTACGCCTAGACGAGCGGGATGTGCTGATATGAATCATGATTGTAGTATTTTGTTTTGAAAGCTATTTTACTCAAAAGATGTCAGTTAAATGATATTTTGGCTTTATCATTTGTGTACTTTATTTATGATGCATATTGACTCAACAACTAACCCACTGACTACTAACATAACATCTATTTCATATAGAACTAACAATATGGCTGGACGAGGAACAAACTCACGAGCACATAAAAGACAGATCGGCGCGACAACCATTAAGATGATGGTTGACCGGCGGGTTAACAAGGCGATTGCCGAGTTCGAGGCAAGTCGTCCGCATAACGAAACTAGCGGAACGAACAATGGTCTAACATTTGCTTAACCCGACTAACATAGTATAGCTAACCAGAACACTAACATACAATGTTGTCTACTGAGAAACAGGACCCTAAGGCAACACCAAGGGGTGCTCATTCAAACTTCACTTCTCTGAGCTGTCATCCTCACACATTCAGGGAACTGGAGGAGCTGTTGGAATGCTCCGCTGGATAGAGAAGGCAGAACCCATCTTCTCAATGTGTGAGTGTGCTAACGAAAACCGGGTCAAGTTTGCAACCAGTACTCTTGAGGGCCCGGCCCTCACATGGTGGAACACCCATGTTCAGACACTGGGTCTGGACGGCGCTAACTCTATGACCTGGGAGATTTCACCAGGATGTTACAGGAAGAGTACTACCCGAGGAACGAAATCAAAAAGCTGGAGGAAGAATTCTGGGTTCACAAGATGGTGGGCTCAGAGATTGAACAGTACTGCACACGTTTCCATGAGCTGTGCAAACTGTGCCCAAGGATGGTGACCCTCGAATACAAAAAGATCGAGCAGTTCATCAGTGAGCTGGCCGACAAATTCAGAGCATGGTCACAGCCTCTGACCCAACACAAATCCAACCTACCATCAAACTGGCGCACAAACTGACTGATCAAGTTGTGCCCAAGAAAGTTGCCCAAACGAGTTGAACATCTGAAACCTCAAGAAAGCCACAAGCGCAAGTGGGAGCCCAGTCGCCATCAATCTCATTCTTCACACCAGCAAAAACCAAGATCTGCCACCCGCAAGAGCCTTTACTACAACCCAACCTGATGTCAAAGGGAAGTGTGTATGAAGGGAAATACCCTCTGTTTAACCGATGTTCAGACCACCACTTTGGACAATGTGAGAGGCACCGTTGCCTAAAGTGTAGACGACATGGCCATATTGCCAGGGATTGCAGAACCAAGCTACCCAACAACAACAACAACAAACCCAACCACAACCAGAACAACAACAACCAGAACACTCTCAAGGAGTGTTATGATACGGGAAACCAGGGCATATGAGGAGGGATTGTCCACAGTTAAAGAAAGCCGGAGGAGTTGCGGCAAAGGGCAAGCATTTGTCATTAGCTCGGGGGAAGACAAGGATGATTCGAATATCGTTACCGGTGCGGTTTCTTTTAAATAATGTCTATGCAAGCATATTATTTGATTCTGGTGCCGATAGGAACTTTATTCTAGTGAATTTAGCAAACTGCTTGATATTACCCCAACAACACTAGACTATAAGTATACCGTAGAGTTAGCCGACGACAAACTAATTGAGACACAACACATCTTTCGAGGATGCGTCATGGTTTTGACGGATCACGAGCTCAAAAATCGACTTGATGACGGTAACTCTCGGGAGCTTCGATGTGGTCGTTGGAATGGACTGGCTATCCGTGAACCAAGCTGAGATTGTGTGCAATGAGAATATCGTACGAGTTACGTTGCCAAGTGGAGAACAAATCTCAATTTAGGGAGAACATCGAGGGATACCGTTGAACATCATGTCCTGCATGAAGGCGAACAAATGCTTACAAAAGGGACACACTGCCATAGTAGCCCTTATTACCGAGCAACCGAAGAAAGAGAGGAAGATCGAGGACATTGCTGTAGTCTGCGACTTTCCTGAAGTGATTCCCGAGGATTTACCTGGACTACCACCAAAACGACAAATTGAGTTCCAGATAGACCTCACACCAGGAGCTGCACCGATTGCTAAAACTCCATACTGAGTAGCACCGACAGAAATGCAAGAGCTGTCTAACTAGTTGCAGGAATTGTTAGACAAAGGATTCATCCAACCGAGCTTCTCACCGTGGGGAGCATCGGTCTTATTTGTGAAGAAGAAAGACGGATCACATGGTATGTGTATCGACTACAGGGAGTTGAACAAGGTGACGATCAAGAATCGATATCCGCTACCACAAGTAGATGATCTGTTTGACCTATTGCAAGGGTCAAGCTACTATTCACAGGTCGATTTGAGATTGGGATACCACCAACTAAGGATACAGGAAGACGATATTCCTAAGACTGACTTTAGGACCAGATACGGACACTATCAATTTCTGGTCATGCCCATTGGACTGACCAATGCACCAGTTGTATTCATGGACCTCATGAATCGAGTGTGCAAACCCTATCTTGACAAATTTGTAATAGTTTTCATTGACGATATCCTGATCTACTCTAAGAATCAGGAGGAACATGCTGAACATCTAAGGCTTGTCTTGGAGTTATTAAAGAACGAGCAACTATACACGAAGTTTTCCAAATGTGATTTTTGGATTCTCGAAGTCTAGTTCCTTGGACACGTTGTTAATGAGAAGGGAATACACGTAGACCCAACCAAGATTGAAGCCATCAAAAATTGGGAAGCACTGAAGACTCCCACAGAGGTGCTACAATTCCTAGGTTTGGCAGGGTACTACCGACGATTTATCGAGGGATTCTCGAAAATCGCACAGTCACTGACTTCCCTAACTCATAAGGACAAGAATTTCGATTGGGGGAAAGCAAAAATTGTGCACTGCACCAATCCTATCCCTATCGGAAGGATGTGAAGACTTTGTGGTGTACTGCGACGCCTCGAAACAAGCACTCGGTTGTGTGCTGATGCAATGCGAAAAGGTTATAGCATACGCATCACGACAATTGAAATTAAACGAGAAGAACTACACAACTCATGATTTAGAGTTGGGAGCCGTGGTGTTTGCCCTGAAGATTTGACGGCACTACTTATACGGCACGAAGCGAACAATCTTTACCGATCATAAGAGCCGACAACACCTCTTCGATGAGAAGGAATTAAACATGAGACAACGAAGATGGGTTGAACTATTGGCGATTATGATTGCGCCATCAAATATCACCCTGGCAAGGCAAACGTAGTGGCCGACGCGTTAAGCCGGAAGGAGACAACAAAACGCGTGCGTGCACTACAACTCACGATCCATTCTAAGCTGCCACAACAGATCAAGAACTCTCAATAGGAGGCTCTGAAAGTCAAAAACCTCACTCAGGAATCCTTGCGTGGGATGGATAAACAATTAGAGGTAAAGATCGACAGAGCGTACTACTTTATGGATCTGATCTGGATTCCACAATACGAAGGACTGAGAGACATAGTGATGGATGAAGCTCACAAGAGCCGGTATTCGGTACACCCAGGCTCTGAAAAAATGTACCATGATCTGAAGATGACCTATTGGTGGCCAAACATGAAGGCAGAAATAGCAACTTACGTAGGTAAGTGTTTAACATACTCAAAAGTCAAGGTTGAGTACTAGAAGCCATCAGGTCTACTTCAGCAACCTGAAATACCAATGTGGAAATGGGAGCAAATTTCCATGGACTGGATAACTAAATTGCCTAAGACGGCAAGTGGTTGCGATACCATCTGGGTAATTGTAGACCGACTGGCAATTATGCATAGTTTCTACCCATCAAGGAGACCAAAAATTAGATAAATTGACTCGGATTTATCTGAAGGAAGTGGTTACTCGGCATTGAGCACCAATCTCGATCATCTCTGACAGTGACAGTCGATTCATGTTGCATTTTTGGAAATCTTTGCACATGGCATTGGGCACGAGATTGGACATGAGTACCGCTTACCACCCGCAGACTGATGGGAAGAGCGAACGAACTATACAAACGTTGGAAGACATGCTTCGCGCATGTGTCATTGATTTTGACAGTAGCTGGGAGACTTATCTGCCATTAGTTGAGTTCTCGTACAACAACAGTTATCACACAAGCATACAAGTTGCACCATCCGAGGCACTCTACGGACGTAAGTGTCGATCACCCATCTGTTGGGCGGAAGTTGGAGAAAGCCAACTGACTGGCCCCGAACTTGTGCACGAGACAACAGAGAAGATTGTGCAGATACGTAAACGAATGGCAGCAGCATGTGACAGAAAAAAAGCTATGCCGACAAGTGACAAACATTTTTTATTATTATTTATGTATATCAAAACCTGTGAACTCACCAACCTATGTGTTGACACTTTTTCTTAAACATTTATTCTTAGAAAACTGAAAGGCACATGGAACAAGAATGCACTTCAGGAATGAGCATAGGATTGCTTGCATTCATATCATGTTCTTTGAAACAAACAATTTTTATTTTTGTTATATGTATTAAAACATGTAGTGTCTGACAATATATTTTTCCGCTGCATTTTAAACACATTACTTTCTGCTGCATTTTAAACACATTACTTTCCGCTGCATAACACTTGTATTTTCGCTGCTTTATTTTATAAACTGTTTGGTTGTGTTATGACAAACATTGTATTTTGAAACGCATATAGAGTTGTTCGATATGACCATGAGCTGTGATTCTGGCCACGTCACACCCATGTGGGCTGACGCCACACGTGGAAATTCGGGGTGTGACAAGTACACAGATAATAAACCCAAAATATCATTTTCATTATTAATCATTTTTCGATACAATCATAAGTTTGAAATTTCTTCTACTAGCAAAAGTTCATATGAGCACAACCCGCTCATTAAAATTTTTACAAGTACTACTAAAACATAAATAAAATAAACTAAACTACTCCGAAGCGATAGTGGTGTGCGAGTCTCCACTGGCAACCGGTATGTCGTCCTGCTCCTCAAAGGGCTTCTCCTATGGATCCTCCTCCGGATCTCCCTTCGGATCCTCGTCATCGTCATCGAAGAGTTGTTCCTCCTCGGGCTCAGGCTCCTTTATTAATTGTGCTGCCCACGCGTTCATCATCGCGTCATTTGTCCCGATCTGGGCGGTGTTCTTCTCTGCTAGGATCTCGACTGCCCCGAGTCACACTCCCTGCTCCCGCACTACTGTGGTTATAGCATCCCGGTGCTCCTCTAGATGCCCCATCCTAGTTCGCATCTGCTCCATCTCGACGGCCATCTCCTCCTGCCGTTGGATGGCGCGTTGGGTCATCCCGACCAGACTATCATGCATCCGGTCGGTGTAAGCCAGCTCCTCCCGTAGGTACTCTACCTGCTGTCGAAGATGCTCTCTGTTCACGAGGATAGCTGCAAACTCTCTGGATAGGTCGTATATGTATCGGATCGCCCGATCCGACTTGGAAGAATGGGTCGCGAAAGCCTGCTCCAAGGGAAAGTCTAACGCCGGTAGTCAGTGGTCACGGGGTGTATACCCGAGTGACATCGGAGGTGGTACCCTCTCCTCCTCTATCCAATAGCGAATGATAATGGGATACCAATCCCACTCCCGAGTGTTGCTCGTCGAACAAGCACGCATGAACTCCTCTGAGGCCGCATCCGGTAGCGTACGACACATCTTGCGTCAGTCCTCGTCCGTCATGTCACTGTCAGCTGGTCGCTTGCCTAAGTCTCACCTTTGATTGTTGTCCATCATGTAATCTTGGTTAAATAAGTAACATGTAACAATAATAGAAAAAATATTATGAAAAGTCTAAGTGTAGTGTCTAGTGTTGAGAAATGGTCATAGTCTAAGTTCACTACATGCAAACCTAGTTCTCTATAACCAAGGCTCTGATATCAGTCTGTCACACCCCCAAATTTCCATGTGCGGTGTCAGACCGCTGGGTGTGACGTGGCCAGAATCACAGCTCTTAATCATATAGAACGACTCTATATGAGTTGTAAATACACAAATTACCCATAATAATCCATGTCATATTAAAATAATGTAGCAGAAATAGTTAAGTAATTTTGCAGCGGAAATGTAAACGTTTGCAGTGGAAATTAGTTTGTCATGACACTACATTGTTTTAAAGTGCATAAAGATAAAATGTTCAAAATATATGAAATGTAAGCCTAGATGCATGAAGACTCTTCCTCAAATGTCCCAAGTGCATCCTAGCTTGTGGAGTTCAGTTACCTAAGAATACATGCGAAAACGTGTCAACATGTAACAACCGGTTTTCAATAATGAAAGGTATTTGAAATAATCGTTAATAGAACGATTGTGGTTGTTGTAATTTGAAAATATGTAAGAAATCATGAACGTGGGAGAAAACCGTGCGCGAAACGGAGTTACAGATTGTCCGGAATCTCGAAACAAAGAAAATTTTAAAGATACTGTGTTTTGGGGCTCTTCGCGGTACGCGAAGATGATTCAGAGGTTCCTTCGCGGTACGCGAAGGAACAAAAATATCTATGAACTCCGGATTTCTTCGCGGTACGCGAAGAGCTCTTTTGTCCCGCTTCGCAGTACGCGACGGGTGTGGCGGTTTGACAGATTCTTTATCTTATCAGAATTCAATTAAGAAAGTTTATTTTTTTAATATCTCGACTAAAAACTAAACCAGGGGACAAACAGAGCAACTTTTGTTGCTAGATCAGTGTTTTGAAGCCATCCAGATGTCCGGATCGAGCTAGGATTTGAGTATCCGTTCGTTTTGCGAATGAATATCCGTTCGATTGGGTAACGATTCGTTTTATCCTACTAGTTTAATATTGTGTGGACTAAAATTCAGTTTTGCATGTATTACTGTGATTATGGGTATTGATTATTGCCTAGTTGATAACTAGGGATTGTTAGAAACGAAGAACTTGATATTTTGACGATGAAATCTTCGTTTTAAAGCCGGTATAATGTCCGGTTGTTATGAAACCCATATCATGGTGTGATAACTAGTAGGAATGGGTAGGTTATGATTTTAAATGAAATATGGATCATAATCCATGGGTTAAATATTGATATGAGATGAATTGATGTTAAAAATTATTAACAGTTATGATCCTAAATGAATTTTGATTAAAAGAAGTGATTGAGATCATAACAAATATAATGAACATCAATTATTTGATGAAATGCCTAAGGGAGGCATGAAATATAATTAGTTGTGATAATTGACTAGAACTTGCTAAATATAGTAAGATAGAGTCAATTATGTGATAAATTGACACCAGTCAAGTGCGTTAAACTTGATTGTATGTGTTAGATGTATTGAATATAGTTGTATATGTGTGAATATGCAACTAGGTGTTGGTGATGAAAGTCAAGTGACAATTCACAGAAGTGGAAAGGAGGTTGTAGGAAGTGAACAACCGTATGAACCAGGTAAGTTACCCAACTTACTGTAACATTACATATAAGTAGTAGAAAGAGTCTACTTGATTGTGATGTATATATATTGAATGGTTTGAATGAATGTGCATAATCAAATTCGAACAAATTGAGTTAATAGACTCTAATGTATATATGTTAAGTTCCAATGTGTTTATGTCATGATTGAATTGAATATGCAACATAGATTGCATAAGAATAGCCGGATGACCCGGTGTTTGAATAAGTAATCCCACAACTACGACATCACATAATGAACATTGAATGTGTTGTCAAATGAATTGTATGATAAATATGGCATTGGTGATAGGGGAAAGTTGAATGGTAAAAGTTCAACAACCTATGATAAATCCAATACCTTGGTGAATGAAAGTGTGGGAACTCTATGATGGAAGTACCGGTGGGTGAACATCATAGTAATTTGATTGAATTAATTATGACTCCACAATGGTGGATAGCCAGAGGTGCTGGCAATTGTCTTAGATAGAAGTACCAGTGGGTGAACATCTTAAGACTTAATATTTATGACTCCACAATGGTGGATAGCCAGAGGTGCTGGCAATTGTCTTAGATGGAAGTACCGGTGGGTGAACATCTTAAGACTTAAATTATTTATGACTCCACAATGGTGGATAGCTAGAGGTGCTAGCAATTGTCTTAGATGGAAGTACCGGTGGGTGAATATCTTAAGACTTACTATATGTATGACTCCACAATGGTGGATAGCCAGAGGTGCTGGCAATTGTCTTAGAATGGAAGGACCAATGGGTGAACATCTTAAGACTTAAATTAACTATGATACCACAAATGTGTGAATGTCAGAGGTGCTGACAAATATTTATGGTGGAAGCATAGGAATGTGAACACCATAGTGTAATTTTGATTAAACTATTGTGAGCAATAGTTGATGATTGGTAATATGATATTATTACATTGTGAGAGATTTTTAATATATGTATGATACCACAAATGTGTGGATAAGCGGTTAATCCGGAAATTAAATTGTTGAAACCACAGGAGTGTGGGTAATTTGTTAAGCCAATATATATATATATATATGGTGTTTTAAATTTAGCCAGAGGTGCTGGTGGTAAAGTTGGATTAGATAATATACTCATATTTGTGAAAATGTCCCATTAAGGGAAATAAATGCACAATGTGTGGTGTGTGCAATTTGATGTTTGAATATGATATATTATTATCTAAACATGATATATGTGGATGTGTTAAAATGAGTTTTGGGAACTCTGGGAGTGGTTACTTACTTAGTTCATATGAACTAATTGTGACCTTATATGTGATGTTACAGCTCAAAGATAGATATGCATCGGGGATCAGATCGGGCATGTTTTGAAGCTGAACCAAATGTTATGTAAAAATCTCTGGTGGTATTAAACTTAAACACACTAGTTTTATTAATCATAAATGTAAATGTTATGAAATTAAGTGTGTTTAACTCGAAAAATGGTAATTTCACGCTTCCGAACATAATTTATGAAAAAGTTTAATCTGGGACCAAAAATGGGACACATGTAATCGTGTGAAAAGTTTGGGTGTAACACAACATAAAGTTGGTGAGTTCACAGGTTTAGATAGTTAAAAGCCGTAAACAGATATATACAGGGTATATTAAGTCGTTGGATCTACGATCCCGAGTGTGTCAGTTCATCTTACCGAAACTCAACTGTTTGTTACCTTCCTTCAAGCTCCAAGTCTTCAATGGTGCTTCTCTAAGGTTGATTTTCCTTGTTTCCAGAGGTTGTGAAGTGTATTGCAGTGAAAATAACGAGTAATTAAGGTCTGGTGCTCGAGAGATAGTGTTATAGGGTGGCAGAAATGATTTGGTCTTGGTTTAATAAAGATTTGCATGTAGCGTGGCTTAGCGTACTGCCAATACTAGCACAAGGCCCCCTTGGCATACCACCATGATTATTTAATTCGTTTGAGTCCCGAAAAACGCCGCGTATCGCCAAGGCTGAGTTGTTCTCCCATCGCGTACCGCGAAGAAATTCGGCGATTTGAATTCTCCCGCTCATCAGTCGCGTACCGCCAAGGCCCATTCCGGGGTCCTTGGCGTACCGCGAGGACTTCCGGACTTGACTTATTAGCTCAGTTTTGTTGTTCATGTTCGTTTTTCGGTTGTTTTACGATTACAATCACCGTTTCTTGACTTATTGTCGTTGTTTAACTTATTATAAGTTCTCATAAGGCTTAATTATAGGTTAATTGAATTGTTGTTCGTTTATTTCAGTAACATTCGTTAAACAAGACACGTGTGTGCGTTTTACGATAATTCCTCGAATTATCGCTTTGTTGTTAATGTTTGAACTGTTGTGCCACGTGTCACACTAAATTAACTAATTCTAGTGCCACGTAAGTAATAATAATATAAATTATTATTAAAATAAATAAAATGTTGACCTAGAAATTACGAGGTGTCAAATAAACACCTCATGGGCAGTTGATCCCCCTGCTCAAAGATCTGCATCTCAGTTGACAGAAAAAGTCAAAGCAATTCAGCCTGATACATCCATTGACTCTGATTCTGGCCAACATCTAACAAATATTGAGTAGCCTAACGTCTTTTCTGAACCAATTGGAGTTGAATATACTGCCAGTTTTTCATGTGCTGAACCAAATACTGAATCAAATACTCTAGAGGTCCCGTCTTCAAATGTGTCAGATTTAACAAGTGTTATCAATGCTTCTCAGAACGGTATTCCTACCCGCATTCAACGTTATCATCCCATTGAAAATGTAATCGGATCACTTAACACGGGGTTCAGACTAGGAGCCAGTCTAGTGTTATCAATAACTGCTTATATTCTTGTTTAATCTCTCAGATAGAACCAAAGAATATTTACATGGCTCTTGAAGAACCTAGTTGGGTTGAAGCTATGCATGATGAGTTGAACCAGTTTGATCATTTAAAGGTATGGGAACTTGTTCCTTTACCTGCTGGCAAAAAGGCACTTGGTACACGTTGGGTGTTTCGCAACAAGCAAGATGACAGTGGGGTCATCGTCAAAAATAAAGCTCGTCTTGTTGTTCAAGGTTTTCTTCTGGTTGAGGGACTTGATTATGATGAAATCTATGCTCTAGTTGCTCGATTGGAAGCCATTCGTTTGTTCCTTGCGTATGCCTCATACATGGGATTCACAGTGTATCAAATGGATGTCAAAATAGCTTTTCTTTATGGGAAAGTGAAAGAAGAAATATATGTTAGTCAACCTCTTGGTTTTGTTGACTCTGATCATCCAGAGCATTTTTATAGGCTAGATAAAGCTTTATATGGTCTCCATCAGGCTCAACGCTCCTGGTATGCTACACTGATAGAACATCTACTGGGTCATGGATATACACGGGGAACAATTGATAAGACTCTGTTTCTTAAAAGAGTTGATGATTATATGATTTTGTGTCACACCCCCAAATTTCCACATGTGGTATCAGTCCACATGGGTGTGACGTGGCCAGAATCACAGCTCATGGTCATATAAAACAACTCTATATGTGTTTTCAAAATACAGTGTTTATCATAAACACAACCAAACAGTTTTTAAAACAAAGCAGCGGAATTACAAATGTTGTGCAGCGGAAAATGATTTGTCAGACACTACGTGTTTTAATACAAATAACATAAATACTAATTGTTTGTTTCAAAGGACATGATATGAATGCAAGCAATCCTATGCTCATTCCTGAAGTGCATCCTGCTCAAAATACAGCTAGTTACCTGAGAATACATGTTTAAGAAAAAGTGTCAACACATAGGTTGGTGAGTTCACAGGTTTTGATATACATATATAATAATCAAAATGTTTGTCACGTGTTATGTTGTTTATCAAATGTTAGTACCGAGCCCTAGGGTCCAAGTGTCTGTGCGTCACTACCGAACTAGATTTGTTAGTCCTTGCCTCCACCATGTCTCGTAATAATAGTGGCAAGATAGGTCGAGATTTCACGTGTCCCGACCTCCAGTCAGTATTGTGCCACGTGGGGTTCGTCACACCCAAATAGATCTATTTAAAATCACCTCGTTGTTTGCACATTAACGGTAAGACTTTGCGAGGGCTTGTTACGATACAACACTTATGTTTGTCTAATAAACCAGCATATACAATATGTTTGTATAAGTTTAAATGTTTGACTCGATTTAACAAGTATTCTCTCCCTGTTTGAAAAGTTTGTAAAAGAGTTAAAGAGGGGCCGTAAACTCACCTTAGTGATAATCAGGAAAATGATAGTGTAAGCTCTGGTTCACCGCAGGTGACTCGTTCACCGGTTACCTATATCGTATAGCTTACGTGAGTTCATGTAAGTGACCGTGTTCGTGTTCATGCTAGTGTTTTGCTCAACAACCCTCGGTTGTTATATTAGTCTGTGTCGGTCCATATTGACCGTGCTTGTCCGTGTTTGACCGTGTTTGACCGTGTCAAGTCAACGACCCGTTGGTGAACCATGTGTCGGTTATATTTCGTGCAACACTTCGTGATCGCGTTCAATGTGTGAAAAATACGTAGATTGCGTTTATGGACAACTTACTATTTATAGTAAGCTTCCATTTTTAGCAAGTTCAACAACAAGTTTCCTTTTAATGATTCTAACATACTTATTATCCTTACGTGGTCATGTTAACACATAGCACGTTGTCATATGCGATCAAATAAACACATAACTCGTTTTTAGTCATTAAAGTTTCCTAATATGGAAACTTTCTAGTTTTGGCATGTTTAACATCAATTGTCACAATATCTATTACACAATAGTCATATTACATCATGATAGACCATTTAGCATATACAACTCACGTATTGTGATTCCTAGTTCATGAGTTCTAATAACAAAGTTTCTAAAAGTAGTAAGTTTTCATATAAAGCACTATTTTAACCAAGTTAAGGCATAATAGTTGTTAATAACATCATTAGTGACTGTAACACATCATTTTAACTACATAATTCACTTAATATAATCTTTTAGCAAGTTCTTGCGAAATAAAGTTACTATAAATAGTAACTTTGTTGAAATACATAAAAGTGAGCATCCTAAATATCTGTAATCCATTTTCATGTCAATATAATCACAACATATCATAAATCATCATTTAAAGTTTCATGCATGACAATAAAATATCATTTAGCAAATCGTAGTTTAAAAGTTACTATAAATAGTAACTAAGTCACCTAAGCCATTTAAGACCATTTAAAGCATAACAAATCATAACATGCATCCTTATATCATCAAATATCATGTTTCAATATCCAAAATCATTCAAAGTACCATAGATCATACATGCATGTAAGTGTTTCATGAACATCTCATAGGTTAATGAACCCAAATCACACTTTCATCAACAAAACACATCGTAGATCATCTTAAATCATCATAGATAATCAAAATCAGTAGAAATAACATCAAACCCAGATCTAGAAGTCGTGCATGTGTAGATCTAGTGTGTGCATGCAAGCTTTGAGCCTTGCATGTGGGCTTGTGTGTGTTGTGTGTGTATAATGGACATTAGAACAACCTCTCAAGCTCTTGAATCACTGAGAGAAAGTTGTAGCAGCTCTAAGACTCTTCTGGACAACAATGATTTGCAGGAACAAGGTGATGGTGATGATCTTCAAGCCCACTAATCTTCTTCGTCAAGCTTTCTAAGTGTTTCAAGCTCAAGTATCACAACAATGGCTTCCCAAATGGCTTCCCTGGGTTCTAGTGGCTGTTAGCAGAGGATTTAGGAAGGTATTTCGTGCTAATTGCGTATGAACTCGACTAAAATGATTATATTAGGCTAGTAATGATGTTTTTGGTAACCAAGAAGTTTTTTCTGCGATTTTGCTGGCAGCAAGAGTTGAGTCCGGGCGTAGCGCCTGGTCTGGCCTGGTTTCCTTCTTCTCGCGCGCATCTCCAGGCAGCAGGATTTGGGTCCGGGTGTAGGGCCTGTGCCTCTGGACAAGCCCAATAGGCCCAATTTCATAGTTTGAGTTTGTTTTCGCTCGTTTCTCGACTGTAACGCGTTGTTTTAGCATCGTTTGAACTCTAATCGTCAATTATTAGTCATAATTGACTCGTGAAGTGTTCTTGTGCTTAAATTGTTGTGACGTTCACTAACGTTCGTGACTTCAGACACGTGTGTGCGGTTTTTCGATAATTTCTCGAATTATCCTGTTGTGTGACTGTGTTTGTACTGTCGTGCCACGTGGCACACTAAATTAAACTAATTCTAGTGCCACGTATGCAATTGCTAATTAAATAAACATTTAATTAAAATATAATCTGACCTAGAATTTGCGAGGTGTCACATTTTGGTTCACATTTATGTTAATGATATCATTTTTGGATCAACCAGTGAGAAGCTGTGTGAGGAATTTGAAAGTGTGATGAAGAAGAAATTTGAAATGAGCTCATTGGGAGAAATGACCACCTTTTTGGGATTACAAGTTCGTCAAAATTCCGAGGGAATTCTTATTCATCCAAGCAAATATGTGATGGATATGCTGATCAAATTTGGAATGCAAGACTGTCACTCCAAGGTAACTCTCATGAAAGAACGTCCTGTTCTCACATCTGATGAACATGGTTCTAAGGTCGATCAAACTCATTATCACTCCATGATCTGTCAATGTGCACGCTATCAGTCAACACCAAGACTTTCTCATCTGACTGTAGTTCACACGATCTTTCGATATCTGAAAGGGAAGCCCCGTTTCAGTTTGTGGTATCCTTGAAATTATGACTTTGATCTCTATGCTTTCAATGACTGTGACTATGGAGGATGTGATATTGTTCGTAAGTCCACTTCTGCCGGCTGTCAATTTCTGGGAGACAAGCTCATTTCATGGCAATGCAAGAAGCAACAAATAGTGTCTATCTCCACTGCAGAGGCTGATTATGTTGCAGCGTCTGCTTGCTATTCTCAGGTGATATGGATTCAACATCAACTGTTGGATTACAGTTTGAATTTCAATAACACTCCTATTTTTGTGATAACGATGCAGCAATCCAAATTTGAAAAACTAGGTTCAACACTCTAAAACCAAGTACATTGACATGAAAGTCCATTTTATCAGAGATTTTTATGACCAAAAACTCGTTAAAATGGAACAAATTGACACAAAATTAAATGTAGCTGACATGTTCACAATGCTGGTGAGCATCTCAACCTTCAATGTGCTTGTTTCTTTGCTGAAAATGATTGTTTTTGAGGATTGATTACTTGGTGTGCTTGAAATGATTTCTTTAGGAGGTCTATTCTTATTTTTCATACAAATTTCTTTAAATAAATTTTTACATACCATGAATAAATTTAGGGGGAGAAATATGCAAAAGAAATTAAGTCTAGACATGTTTTGGGAAATGATATAAACTTTCGTGATAAAGGGTCAATTAAAATTCCTGAAAAGTACTACATCTGAAAGAACTAGGATTGAAATGATATGCTGGTAGGCTCACTTGACTGAATTAGTTAATCTATTATGTGCTTAACTAAAGAAATTGTGTGTTGTGTTGTGAAAATATCACTACTTAGAAGAGTGCATTATCTATTTGACTGTCTTAGAGATCTTAAGATACTTTTAATATGCACGAGATTCTGAAAATATGTCGAAAATCGAGTGCTTTCTTTGAAAGTTCCCTGCGTCTGTACATAAAATTCCGCAGTGCTCATGGATGTCTTCTCTCTGTTCTAATTCCGTAGAGACCTGAGAAGTGTAATTCTCTTTGTTCTGTTAGCGCGAAGACCTGAGATGTTACTTACATACATGAGCACATGCTCAGAAATTTGGCTCTTTTCACACCAATAAAAGATGCCTTAAAGCACAGTCACGCAAAAAGCATGTTAAAAGAGACCCTCAAAAGTCCAAAATCCAAACTCCAGTGTATATTAAGCCCTGTATACTAAAATCTATGATCCAATATTGCTTTCTGTCTCTAAAGTACTCAGACATATAATCAGAATTGGATGCATGTTGAATTTGAATTAGGAATTCTTTGACTTGATAAGATGCATCATAGGTATTTAGGACTTAGTGTGATTCGCTCACAACACAAAATTTAAGTATCAAAACATGATAAACATGCACAAATAGAAAAGTGAAAAATGTTTTAAGTTTGGGTTTAGATGGATAATATACCGGCAATCGTGATGTCCGATTCATACGGATTAGCATCAAAAGGGAATTTTTGACCGACCTAAGAACGATTTGATCCCAAAATTAATGACTTAGTTGGTCTTGATCACTCATGTTGGCTAAAGATAATTGTTTCAAGGTTATCGACTGGTATATAGATTAATTTTTTTATGGGCTTGGACGGTAAAAAGAAAAAGGGGAGAAAGAGTCAGATAGGGTTTAGGAAATTTGTTTGGTTTTTCAAAAGTATTCTCCCGGTCGTTTTCGAGTTCAGTTGAACCAAGTTTTTCGTGGTAGCGAACACGTTTTCGAATTTTAGCATAAGGTTTTCGAGTTTGCATAAGGTAATCGCTTTTCATCATCATATTTTGTTGAGATGTGTTTGCAGGTCGGGGGAGAAAGAAATTATATCTTTTGGAGTTTGAGTATTGTTAGCTTTGGTTGAATCTGAACACATTTGAGTTTGATGGAATGGAATGTTAAAGACGAAAAATCATGAGCTCTCTATTAACCTAGTTTTAAACTGATTTGGAGAATTGATTAGCTTAATCAGGAATGAAGTTTGGATGTGCTTGAAAGAGATGAAGGGTTCTTGAGTTCGGAACTCAAGAAAGGATATAATATCCGAGAAGAAAAATTTCGAAAAACTAAAAAATTCGAGAAAAGAAAAAGAAGTCGAGAACTCATGTTAAAGTTCGAGAAAAGGAGAAATACTCGAGAACAGTACAAAATGATTTTTGAATTTGAGAAAAGGGTTTGTGAGAGTCGAGAATTGAACTTCTCTAAAATTCGAGAAATAAATAAAGGACTCGAGAACACAAGTCATTCTCGAGAACCAAATTGTTCAAATTCCAAAACAATTTTTTGTTTTGAAAATTAACTGTTCTAGAAAATCTTTACTTGACTTGAAAATGATAAAGTGATTTCAAAAATAATTTATGTGTGTAACTTGAGGAAATTGTTTCTAACTTAAGCTGTTGATGTGTTTTGACAATTCACAGATTAAAATGGCAGCACAACAACTGCAGATTCTGTGGAAAGATAATCACAATTTAGCATTGATGTTATCTCCTCCTCCTGAAAGTCAGAGACAATTTGCGTCTGCAATCCATGGATTCAATACTTGCAAGATATCTCACGTATTGAGAATGAACCCAGTCATACACGAGAATCTGATTGAAGATTTCTGGCTATCTGCTAAACTGCACAAAGAAGGAGACAGTGGTAAAGGAAACATCATTGCACGAGTTCAAGATATAGAGATTGTGATCTGAGAAGCTATGATTAGAGAAGTTATGGCCAGCACTGACAAACCTACTGTTCTGGTATCTCTGGAGAAAGGAGTAATCGAGGGTGTTTTATCAGAGATGGGTTATGAAGGAGTATATCCAATGCTGCAAAATAAAATACCGATTCCATATTGGAGATATATAGTTCACGTCTTCATGGTTTGTATGAGTGGAAATAAGGGAACTTTCGATATGCTGAACAAAGAGCAATCATCAGCTTTTGTCGCTCTTGCCATGAACCGGGGATATAACTTCTTAAAGTTCATTCTAAATAAGATGAAGGGCAACTTGAAGGGTAGTAAATCAGAAAGGTTCATGATCTATCCCAGATTTCTGCAAATGATTTTTGACGAACTATTTCCTCGTTTACAGAAAGGTGTGGTGACTAGAGATCTAAAACTCCTGAGTGAATCAACCTTTCCACTTATAATGCAGAATAGGGGTGGAAAATAAAAGTTTGAGGGATTTCACCCCTTGAAGAAATTTGGCCAATTTGCTGAAATCGAAGATGCTGATGAGGCTGAGAAAGTAAATGTTCCAAATGCGGTGGTTGAGGAAGAACATGATGTTGATGCTGTTGTTTCAAAATCAGCAGATGATGATGTGTATTTTGTAAAGCTGCCAGAGTATGAAGATGTTGTGACTGGAGATGAACCTTATATGGATTTTGATTTTGATATGGAGACAATACTAATTGAGAGTAATCCTCCTAAGCAAGTGAACCTGCTCACTACTGAAAATCTTGAGGCACTACTTGAGCATGTCAAGAGGAGTGTAGGAAACCCTCCTTCTGCACCTTCTCTTGCTAATCAAGAGCTACCTCTAGATGCTGCTGCTGATTTAGTCCCAAGGAAGAGAAGGAGAAGAGATCTAAGGCCAGGGGTTAATGTTAGTGAACCAGAAACAGAACCTATTTCAGAAACTCATACAAACCATCATCGTTGAACCAACTGAATCATCACCAAAAGTTAAAGAGCCTGCTGCTGGATCGTCTTCACACACTGAAGATACTGATTATGATTCTTTTCTGGCTGGAGAAAGAGGGATTCAAGTTGACAAATGAAAGAGTGTTTTGCCTGAAGATGAACTATTAACATAGTGAAGCTACAAAGAACAATATTTGAGTTAGAACAAGACTCCCTATCTCATACACTTTTGATTCGAGAGCTGAAGACTGACAATGAACTCAAAGAAAAAAATATCAAAGAGCTTGAAACAAATATGGGTCACTTATCAGCTTTTATTCTGGATTTGAAGCAAAAGTTACAAGATAAGTTTAAGGGGGAGTTTATTGGTGAATCAAGTCCATCAAATACTGCTGAACCTGCACCCAAAATGAGTAAAGCTGATTTCGATTAGCTCACTCGAAGTCGTGAGGAAGGGCTAAGGAAATATTTTGATAATGATACTAGATTTAAGGTCAGCATAGCCAAATCCAGGGAGCTTATGATGATTACTGACCAAACTATTCAAGAGGCTAAAGACGCAGCAAAATTCAAACCTACAAGGTTTATTGTTGATGTGGGAGATAGTTGTACAACTATGAAGGAGATCGATCTGGAAATGTTTGATGGGGATATGATGAAGTTAAGGAGCTGTGGTGGATATGCAGAAAGTTGACCAAGAGAATTGAGTACTATGATCATCCTTCTTCATTCAAGTCATTGACAGTATTTGATATGGTGGAGTTAGCAAGACAAATATTTTTCAATCCAAGCAAGAATAGACGAGGAGAAAGCTTTTACACTTCATTGCAACAACATGTAAAGAAAGGATTCTCTGATATGACTCTTGCTCAGTCTATCAAAACAAAGAAAAAGACAAACTCTCTTGGAAATCCAATTGATATAGATATCTTTGAAGTGAGATGGCCAGCTACCGACTGATGAAGAAAGTGCCTATTCTTCCTGATTTACCTCAAGGAATTTTGGATGATTTCAAGTTATGGGCTTTCGATGAACAGACATATGGTGTGATCAGTAACTGTGGGGATGTCGAGTACACATTTTATGATCCTATTGATCTGATGTGTTTCCACGAGAAAGATATCAAGTTTCTAAACAATCAAGAGATGAAAGTGTATGAGGATCATTTGGAAGATGCACTGGAGTTCGTTGTGTATGTCAGAGTAAATGTGTAGAATGAAGCTTGGTCGGGAGGCAAAGAGATTCTTCTATGTTGATGATAAATTGTGGTGAATCTGATCAACCTACAAAAGAAAAGGAAGCTGAAGAAACACAAAACTAGGGGAGATTGTTGGGATTATATAATGAGTTTTGATGTTTATTAAGTTTAACATTAGGAGTTCTCGAATGATGATGTTGGTTCTCGAACTATTTGGGGTTCTCGAGATGTGTTGATTCGGTTTAGTTAACGGTGATGGGCCGAGAGGCTTAGATTAATATGTGGGTAATATATAAACCCGTGTAAGTCAGATTAGGTTGTTCCTTCATATTTTTCAGATTTTCTTATTCCTTGGGTCGAACAAGTTGTGTGACAATCCGACTTTTCGAATTGACTTCGTTAACTGAAAATAGTGAGATCACAGGCCCAACAAGACAAGTTAGGCCCAATGAAGTCTATGAAGGCCAATAAAGCCAAGGTAGGCCCAATGAGGCCCAAGGTAGGCCCAGTTATAGTTATGAGGCCCAAAAGGATTTAATTTGGTCAAATAAGCCCAAACATATTTGAAATAGGGGAAATTGGCTTGTAAATTGTTAGATAAGTCAATTTTGACTATTAGAAGTCAAAATTCGAATTATGGATGCTATTAGAAATTGAAATTACTTTCCGTAATCAACTATAGTTGAATTAAACTATCTTAGATTACTCCATTATGGTTATAAGCATCTAGTATATAAGGATTAATGTGGGAATCAAGTAAAAACGGGATTTTGACTTTAAATAGTCAAAATTCGTGTATGAAAATCAAAGAAAATTCGGAATTCCTTGAAAATTCGAATTTTAACCGATCATTAAACATTCTTAATCATCATATTGATGATTATCATCAATAATTAGCAGTTATAATAGACCATAATGTCGAATTAAATTCAATTGTAAGCCAAAAAGGTGAAACCGTCATTTGTATAGGTGAAAACCATACAATTCGGTCACGAGCTTCACAATTGGAGTTACAGAAACCATACTCGGCATTCTCAGAGTCTTCTTCATCTATCAATTTGATTCTATAAGGCACGAAACCAAGAATTCGAACAAGGGGCGGCCGAACATCAACTCATTAGTCGATCTCCTTCGATTTGATATCAAATCAAGTAAGTGTGCACCCCTAAACTTTCTAAACATGCCGACTAAGATTAATTTTAAGTCAATTTCGGCTCAAAACATCGAATTGTATGAATACAATAATTAGGGTTCATAACATAAACGGTTTTAGGGATGTTGATTGAAATGAGTTTGATATTCAAATTAATGTACATGGGTAGTTTCAGAAGGTCTCGACTAAGCTAACCCATGTATCAATTTTACTGAGTTACAACGATTTGATGGATTTCAATTCTAGGGTTCATATTTAGAAACCGAATTGGGGGTTTCGATTCAAATGAATTATAGAATTCAATTAATCAACACAGAAATGTTAGAAATTCATCTTAGAATGAAAACCATGTGTCAATTTTATGAAATGATAGTGAATTGAATGATTTTGAACCTAAGGTTCTTCGGTCAAAACGAAATTGGGGATTTCGATGCTAGTGCATTCGATATTCAAATTAAATCCAACAGAAGGTTTCGAAACACCTTGTTTAATGAAAACCCTATGCATTTTCAAATTAGCATCAATGAATTTAAACGATTTTGATTAGAGATTGGGGTATACACGTTCGGAACTAGGAGGAATCACGATTTGGAACTTTCTGTTACTTGATGATCAAATTAAACACATCTCTGAACTCGTTTGAATTTGTGGAAACAAAGCCCTAAGGTGTTATGTTCGAAGGAGATCGAATTGGGGCTCAATTTGAAATTCATAGCTTCGGTTATGAATAATAAAGGGATTGGGCCGGTTGGGCTTAAATGGGTTAAAGATGTGATATGTTAACAAAGAATGGATCTAGATAAGATGGTAGTGTGTGTGGGTGTTGAGTTGGAGGTCACGGGTTCGAACCCGGCCTCCACCTATTTTTGATTTTTGGGTTAGTTTAGCATCTAGGCTATATCTCATTCGTTCTAGCTCCGATTTGATCCATTCAAATTGCGTTGGAACCAGAATTTCATTCCGAACTAATTAGAATGATAAAATTCACATCTTTGATCGAAAACGTAATCGCGTATAATTACGTTTATTTAGATAAAATCGTATATGTTTTATTTAAACGATTTCAAAGGCACGCGTACATACGTATGCATATTCTTAACGCTCAAACATACGTGTGTTGACACGTATGTGATTCCAAGCACAAAACGATCATTCCGAATAACTTTAGGTTATTGTTTAAATCACAGATCCTTCGTAAGAGGATTATCTACACGAGCTCACGTAATTGATCATTCTGCAATACTCAAAGGTGCGTACACGGCCCCTTTCTTATTTTAACTGTTTTGGGGGAGAAAACACGTGCAAACAAACATTTTAGATACATATCACTTGCATGAGTTAGCTGTTTACATTATGTGACAACATAGCATTTACAAGTCCTTACACACTTCGAACCGTTTAGTTTGCCGTAGCGCAAAGCGTGGTAGTTGGAAATAGATCTATTAGGTTTGACAAACCTCACCTGGTAGATGGGATCTACGCAGGTGTTTGACTGACCAAACACACATTACTATTGTTTGTGCTAGACAATAGTGGCAAGGCAAAAACATGCTATAGCATGGCAATCGTCAGCTTCGGTGTCGACCACTTATGTAAATAGTATAAATGACTAGCTATCATGACTATGCATGTGTGATTATGTTATCTGTAAACTTGATATTCAAACTGTTGTTTTGAACATTGTGAATACTTAAAACCTGTGTTATGCACCAACCTTTGTGTTGACTTGATTTACATGTTTTCTCAGGACGCTAAGGTGCGCAACAAAGCTGGCATGGACTAGGAGATAGAGTCACATGCATGTTTTACATTTGAATTGTTTGAATTACACATTTGGGGATTTTGTTTTGTAAATTACATGTTACAACTGTTCCTTTGGTTATTGTTTTAAAACGCTTCCGCAATCTTTAAAAACTTTGATGTTTTTTTGACCAAAGTATGTTTTGAAATTCATATAGAGGTCTTCGTTATGTCTAATGATCTGAGATCCTGGTTTGTCACGTTCCCAAACGGTATGATTCCGTTAGTTGAAAATTGGGGGTGTGACAGATTGGTATCAGAGCCATTGGTTATAGCGAACTAGGTTTGCATTTGTAGACTTAGACTATGACTGTTAGACATTAGACACATATGCTTACACGTATTACTTAGAAATTACATATGGCATTATGTAATTGACTTGCTTACACATTCCATGGCACTGCACTTACATATGGTATTATGTAACAGGCATGGCATCATCATCATCATCAGCACCGTATATCTATATTGATGATTCTGAGGATGAGGAGCCGACAGTTCCAGCACCACCTATCCCATCTCCTCCACCATATGAGAGGGACGATTCATATCCGGATGAGGATCCGGAGGAGGATCCAGACGAGGACCCGGAGGAGGATCCGGATGAGGACCCAGAGGAGGACCCAGAGGAGGACCCGGAGGAGGATCCGGAGGAGGAGCCAGTGGAGGGCACTCAGGAGATCCCTGCTGAGGGACCTTCTACCCATCCACCACCGGTATTGGATGTTCCTGAGCCTAAGAGGCAAAGGACTGATGCTGAGGAGATCGCCAAACTGCGCGAGGATTTGTACTGGGCGAATGACAGGATCGAGTATAACGTTCGGGAACTATGGGATGCAAACGAAAGACAAGATAATCTTGCCCATCTGGTCAATGATATGCGGGATGAGATGATTAATTTGATTGGTCGTCTTGAAGCTTCAGAGAACCGAGCGAAGATTCTGGAAGGCAGACTTGTAGCCTTGGAGGATTTAGTGGTCTCTGAGAATGAAGAGGAGGATGAAGACGATGAAGAGGAGGAAGGGGAAGAACCAGCACCAGTTTTTGATTCTGATCCTGAATCCACTGTTGAGGATGATTGATTTTTCTTGTTTTGTTTAAACTTATTAGGAACGGGTTGTGTTCCTACACTAGATGTTTGGAAAACTTATGTTTGATTTCAAAAGTATTGTACTCAAATCAAATTTCTATCTATTGAAAAATTTCTACTTATTGACAACAGTTGTGTTGATTTATATATTACATGTTGTGTTTGTTGTTTTGTTTACACATGTCATATTGAACCTTGATAACGCTCTAACAATTCTTTTAACTAGGAAGATAATGGCAAACGAGAACATTCACATGACAGTTGCTGAGCTCAACGAGCTAATTAATAACAGAGTCGCAGAGGCAATCGCAAACTATGCTCAGACACACAATACAGGGCCACATGGTCCAGCTGGGGGACTGGTTAACCCACAGGCATGCACGTTCAAAATGTTCTTGGACTGTAAGCCACACAACTTCAAAGGGTCAGAGGGGGCCATAGGACTCCTTCGATGGATTGAAAAGGCGGAATCTGTGTTTGAGATGTGCAACTGTCCTGATGAAAGCAAGGTGAAGTATGCTACAGGAACATTGGAGGGTCCAGCATTAACTTGGTGGAACTCGAATGTTCAGACTTTGGGGTTGGGTGAGGCTAATGCCTTGACTTGGAATGGCTTCAAAACTTTACTGCAGGAGGAGTACTGTCCTCGCAGTGAGATGCAGAAACTAGAGGAAGAATACTGGCACCTCAAGATGGAGGGATCAAATATCGAGGAGTGCACGACTCGATCACACGAACTGGCCAGGCTTCTACCTCATATGGCTACTCCGGTCAGTAAATGGATAGAGAGGTACATCGGGGGATTGGTGCCTCAGATTCAGGGATTGGTTACTTCTGCAAATCCCACCACAATTCAACAAGCCGTTCGGTTAGCGCATCAACTGACTGATCAGGCAGTATTACAGGGGACTCTGCCTAAACGAACATCAGCTACCAAAGTGGGAGACCATAAAAGGAAATGGGAAGGTAACAACTCCAAGGGTCACAACCAACAGTCGTATCAGCAGAATCGGAAGCAGGATTCCAACAGGTCTTACCATAATTCGAATAGTGGTCAGCAATCCTCATCATCAGGGGGATATATTGGTAAACACCCAAAGTGCAACAGGTGTGGGTTTCATCATACAGGTAATCAGTGTGATAGAGCTAAGTGTCAAAGGTGCGGTAAGATTGGGCATGCGGCTAAGGATTGTCGCGGGGAGCTACAAAACAACCACAATAATCACAATAACAATCAGAACAACGCACAGAAGGGTTGTTTTGAGTGTGGAAAAATGGGGCACTTTAAGAAAGATTGCCCACAACTCAAGAAAGGTGGGGATAATAACGCAAATGGAAATGGCAACGGCAATGGTAACGGTAATGGCACCAATAACAACAATAATAACAACAACAACAACAATGGTGCTAGGGGCAGGGCGTTTGTGATTGGAGGACGTCAAGCACGGGAGGATCCCAACATTGTTACGGGTACGTTCCTCTTAAATAATCACCATGCCTCTATGTTATTTGACACTGGTGCCGATCAGAGTTTTGTATCTAGTTCACTTGCTAAGTTGCTAAATGTTAGTCCCACTGCCTTAGATAGTCCATACACTGTGGAATTAGCTGATGGTAAGTTAATTGTAGTGGAACATATTCTTAAGGGATGTATCCTTGATTTGATGGGACAAACATTAGAAATTGACCTTATGCCTATTGCCTTAGGCAGTTTTGATGTAGTCATTGGCATGGACTGGTTATCCAAACACCAGGCTGAAATCGTATGCCATGAAAAGATTGTTCGCATACCTCTTTCGCGTGGAGAGACATTGTATGTACAAGGTGAGAAGAGCAGTACACCACTGCGTCTCATATCCTGTATGAAAGCACACAAATGTCTGCGGAAAGGTCATACGGCGGTTATAGCAATTATAACTGAAAAGCCGGTAACTGAGAAGAAGATTGAAGATATACCAGTAGTTTGTGAATTTCCGGAGGTATTTCCAGAAGACTTGCCAGGATTACCGCCTATCAGACAGGTGGAATTCCGAATCGACCTTACACCAGATGCAGCACCGATAGCAAGAGCGCCTTATCGACTTGCACCATCAGAGATGCAAGAGTTATCCACACAATTGCAAGAGTTGTTGGATAAGAGTTTCATACGACCTAGTTTTTCACCGTGGGGAGCTCCAGTTTTGTTTGTTAAGAAGAAGGACGGGACTTTCCGTATGTGTATCGATTACCGGGAATTGAACAAGGTCACTATCAAGAACCGGTATCCGTTACCCAGGATTGACGATCTGTTCGATCAGTTGCAAGGTTCGAGTTACTACTCGAAGATTGATCTCAGATCGGGTTATCATCAACTAAGAGTCCAGGAGGAGGATATTCCAAAGACAGCATTCAGGACACGCTATGGCCATTATGAGTTCTTGGTCATGCCATTTGGATTGACAAACGCTCCAGCTGTATTCATGGATCTCATGAATCGTGTTTGTAAACCTTATCTTGATAAGTTTGTCATTGTTTTCATTGATGACATTCTCATCTATTCTCAGACCAAGGAGGAGCATGTTGAACATCTTCGATTGCTGTTGGAATTATTGAAACAAGAACAACTGTACGCGAAATTCTCGAAATGTGATTTCTGGATGCGAGAAGTTCAATTCTTGGGTCATATAGTCAATGAAAAGGGTATACATGTTGATCCAGCGAAGATAGAAGCGATTAAGAATTGGGAAGCGCCAAAGACTCCTACCGAGGTACGACAATTCCTTGGTTAGGCGGGTTATTATCGACGATTCATTGAAGGTTTCTCAAAGATCGCTCAACCACTTACAGCACTTACGCATAAGGGGACAAAGTATAACTGGATGGATAAACAGGAAGCTGCATTCCAGTTATTGAAACAGAAACTCTGCAGTGCACCGATTCTGTCCTTACCGGAAGGGATGGAAGACTTTGTGGTGTATTGTGATGCGTCTGCACAGGGTTTGGGATGTGTGTTAATGCAACAGGATAAAGTAATTGCTTATGCTTCAAGGCAACTACGACCACACGAAAAGAACTACACTACTCATGACTTGGAGTTAGGAGCAGTGGTTTTTGCTTTGAAGATTTGGAGGCATTATCTGTATGGAACTAAGTGTACTATTTACACTGATCATAAGAGTTTGCAACATATCTTTGATCAGAAGGAGCTTAATATGAGACAACGACGATGGGTTGAGTTGTTGAACGACTACGAATGCGCGATTAAGTATCACCCGGGAAAAGCTAATGTGGTAGCTGACGCTTTAAGCAGAAAAGATACTTCAACAAGACGGGTTCGTGCACTTATGATGACGATACATACTGACTTACCTGACAAGGTACGCAGTGCTCAGCTCGAGGCCTTGAAAACGGAAAACTTGGTACAGGAATCTTTACGAGGAATGGAAACACAGTTGGATGTCAGGTCTGATGGAATTCGTTATTTCATTGATCGACTGTGGATACCTTTGTATGGAGGTTTAAGGGAACTCGTGATGGATGAAGCACACAAGTCCAGGTATTCAGTCCATCCGGGATCAGACAAGATGTATCATGATTTGAAGGCACTGTACTGGTGGCCTCACATGAAAGCTGATATTGCTAAGTACGTTAGCAAATGTTTGACTTGTTCGAAAGTCAAAGTTGAATACCAGAAGCCATCTGGCTTACTGCAACAACCAGAGATACCGATGTGGAAATGGGAACAGATATCGATGGACTTCATTACTAAGTTACCCCGTACACCGAGTGGTTGTGATACGATACGGGTAATTGTTGATCGATTAACGAAGTCTGCACACTTCTTAGCAATCAACGAAACCGATAAGATGGAGAAACTGACTCGTATTTACATTAAGGAAGTGGTAGCACGACATGGCGTGCCAATCTCTATCATATCAGATCGGGATGCCCGATTTACTTCCAACTTTTGGAAATCACTTCATAAGTCATTGGGGACTCGCTTGGATATGAGTACCGCTTATCATCCACAGACCGACGGTCAAAGTGAACGTACGATTCAAACGCTCGAGGATATGCTACGAGCTTGTGTAATTGACTTTGGTGATAGCTGGGAGAATCATTTACCGTTAGTGGAATTCTCTTACAACAATAGTTATCATACAAGTATTCAAGCAGCACCGTTTGAAGCTTTGTATGGTCGCAAATGTCGTTCACCAGTTTGTTGGGCTGAAATTGGTGACAGTCAGATTACAGGTCCTGAACTAGTGCACGAGACGACAGAGAAGATAGTACAAATCCGGAACCGTATGGCAGCGGCCCGGGATCAACAAAAGAGTTATGCTGACAAGCATCGTAAACCGTTGGAATTTCAGATAGGAGACCGAGTTCTTCTAAAGGTATCACCTTGGAAAGGTGTGATACGATTCGGCAAGCGCGGAAAGCTTAGTCCACGTTACGTAGGACCTTTTGAGATCCTGAAAAGGATTGGTCCGGTTGCTTATCAACTCAAACTACCGGATGAACTCAGTGGGGTTCATGATGTCTTTCATGTATCGAACTTAAAGAAATGTCTTTCTGATGAGACATTGATTGTACCGTTGGAAGAAATACAAGTAGACGAACAGTTACGCTTCATTGAAGAACCAGCTGAAATCATGGACCGAGAGGTCAAACAACTCAAACAAAGCAAGATTCCAATAGTCAAAGTTCGGTGGAATTCAAGACGTGGTCCTGAATTCACATGGGAACGGGAAGATCAAATGATGAAGAAGTATCCTCATCTGTTCAAAACAGTAACTACAAACACTGAGAGCGCACGTTAAATTTCGGGACGAAATTTCCTTCAACAAGGGGATGACGTGATGCTTCACACATCAACACTGCAAATTTTAAACTGTAAGCACAAACACTTTATTCAATTGGTTTTGTTTACAAACATTTGTGCTACATTACATTTTATACATTTTATGTGCTACATTTTATATGTTACATGTTATGGTAGTACATACATGATTAGTTACACACATTTTGCTATGTGCGGGGTTGCATAGTACAAACAGTTACAGACACTCACTATGTGTGGGGTTACACAGCAAAGTATGATCAAATACAAACAGTCACAGTTAGGTGAACTAACTAGTGTACACGCAAACAGTCACATTGAACGATCACACTTAGTTGTGATGTTGCAAGCATTAGATGTTGTGTATGAGTACACACAAGCACACAGAATGATCAAATCACACTAACACGTACGATTTAAACTCGTAAGTAGTTTCCTAACTACTCCTAACATTTACTAATTTTCGGGACGAAAATTCCTTCAACAAGGGGATGATGTGACAATCCGACTTTTCGAATTGACTTCGTTAACTGAAAATAGTGAGATCACAGGCCCAACAAGCCAAGTTAGGCCCAATGAGGCCCAAGGTAGGCCCAGTTATAGTTATGAGGCCCAAAAGGATTTAATTTGGTCAAATAAGCCCAAACATATTTAAAATAGGGGAAATTGGCTTGTAAATTGTTAGATAAGTCAATTTTGACTATTAGAACTCAAAATTCGAATTATGGATGCTATTAGAAATTGAAATTACTTTCCGTAATCAACTATAGTTGAATTAAACTATCTTAGATTACTCCATTATGGTTATAAGCATCTAGTATATAAGGATTAATGTGGGAATCAAGTAAAACGGGATTTTGACTTTAAATAGTCAAAATTCGTGTATGAAAATCAAAGAAAATTCGGAATTCCTTGAAAATTCGAATTTTAACCGATCATTAAACATTCTTAATCATCATATTGATGATTATCATCAATAATTAGCAGTTATAATAGACCATAATGTCGAATTAAATTCAATTGTAAGCCAAAAAGGTGAAACCGTCATTTGTATAGGTGAAAACCATACAATTCGGTCACGAGCTTCACAATTGGAGTTACAGAAACCATAATCGGCATTCTCAGAGTCTTCTTCATCTATCAATTTGATTCTATAAGGCACGAAACCAAGAATTCGAACAAGGGGCGGCCGGACATCAACTCATTAGTCGATCTCCTTCGATTTGATATCAAATCAAGTAAGTGTGCACCCCTAAACTTTCTAAACATGCCGACTAAGATTAATTTTAAGTCAATTTCAGCTCAAAACATCGAATTGTATGAATACAATAATTAGGGTTCATAACATAAACGGTTTTAGGGATGTTGATTGAAATGAGTTTGATATTCAAATTAATGTACATGGGTAGTTTCAGAAGGTCTCGACTAAGCTAACCCATGTATCAATTTTACTGAGTTACAACGATTTGATGGATTTCAATTCTAGGGTTCATATTTAGAAACCGAATTGGGGGTTTCGATTCAAATGAATTATAGAATTCAATTAATCAACACAGAAATGTTAGAAATTCATCTTAGAATGAAAACCATGTGTCAATTTTATGAAATGATAGTGAATTAAATGATTTTGAACCTAAGGTTCTTCGGTCAAAACGAAATTGGGGATTTCGATGCTAGTGCATTCGATATTCAAATTAAATCCAACAGAAGGTTTCGAAACACCTTGTTTAATGAAAACCCTATGCATTTTCAAATTAGCATCAATGAATTTAAACGATTTTGATTAGAGATTTGGGTATACACGTTCGGAACTAGGAGGAATCACGATTTGGAACTTTCTGTTACTTGATGATCAAATTAAACACATCTCTGAACTCGTTTGAATTTGTGGAAACAAAGCCCTAAGGTGTTATGTTCGAAGGAGATCGAATTGGGGCTCAATTTGAAATTCATAGCTTCGGTTATGAATAATAAAGGGATTGGGCCGGTTGGGCTTAAATGGGTTAAAGATGTGATATGTTAACAAAGAATGGATCTAGATAAGATGGTAGTGTGTGTGGGTGTTGAGTTGGAGGTCACGGGTTCGAACCCGGCCTCCACCTATTTTTGATTTTTGGGTTAGTTTAGCATCTAGGCTATATCTCATTCGTTCTAGCTCCGATTTGATCCATTCAAATTGCGTTGGAACCAGAATTTCATTCCGAACTAATTAGAATGATAAAATTCACATCTTTGATCGAAAACGTAATCGCGTATAATTACGTTTATTTAGATAAAATCGTATATGTTTTATTTAAACGATTTCAAAGGCACGCGTACATACGTATGCATATTCTTAACGCTCTAACATACGTGTGTTGACACGTATGTGATTCCAAGCACAAAACGATCATTCCGAATAACTTTAGGTTATTGTTTAAATCACAGATCCTTCGTAAGAGGATTATCTACACGAGCTCACGTAATTGATCATTCTGCAATACTCAAAGGTGCGTACACGGCCCCTTTCTTATTTTAACTGTTTTGGGGGAGAAAACATGTGCAAACAAACATTTTAGATACATATCACTTGCATGAGTTAGCTGTTTACATTATGTGACAACATAGCATTTACAAGTCCTTACACACTTCGAACCGTTTAGTTTGCCGTAGCGCAAAGCGTGGTAGTTGGAAATAGATCTATTAGGTTTGACAAACCTCACCTGGTAGATGGGATCTACGTAGGTGTTTGACTGACCAAACACACATTACTATTGTTTGTGCTAGACAATAGTGGCAAGGCAAAAACATGCTATAGCATGGCAATCGTCAGCTTCGGTGTCGACCACTTATGTAAATAGTATAAATGACTAGCTATCATGACTATGCATGTGTGATTATGTTATCTGTAAACTTGATATTCAAACTGTTGTTTTGAACATTGTGAATACTTAAAACCTGTGTTATGCACCAACCTTTGTGTTGACTTGATTTACATGTTTTCTCAGGACGCTAAGGTGCGCAACAAAGCTGGCATGGACTAGGAGATAGAGTCACATGCATGTTTTACATTTGTATTGTTTGAATTACACATTTGGGGATTTTGTTTTGTAAATTACATGTTACAACTGTTCCTTTGGTTATTGTTTTAAAACGCTTCCGCAATCTTTAAAAACTTTGATGTTTTTTTGACCAAAGTATGTTTTGAAATTCATATAGAGGTCTTCGTTATGTCTAATGATCTGAGATCCTGGTTTGTCACGTTCTCAAACGGTATGATTCCGTTAGTTGAAAATTGGGGGTGTGACAAGTTGTACCAGTCGGTTCTTTGAAACCGAGTGCAATTAAACGTGAGCAATCGTATTTCTTTTGAAACACAGTTATCAGCTGAAATCATTTTAGAAGATGGATTGTTAAAATTAATATCTGCAACAGGTTCATCATCCTCTTCAACCCAATCTTCCACTATTAGTTGATCTGCGCAAGAATCAAAAATGTTAGAAGATGTTACATGGACTTCAGGTTCAGTTGATTTAACTGAACATGAAGTCGTGGTTCTCGAACTGTTTGGGTTCTCGAGATTTGTTGATTCGGTTTAATTAATGGTGATAGGCCGAGAGGCTTAGATTAATATGCGGGTAATATATAAACCTGTGTAAGTCAGATTAGGGTGTTCGTTCATATTTTTCAGATTTTCTTATTCCATGGGTCAAACAAGTTGTACCAGTCGATTCTTTGAAACCGAGTGCAATTAAACGTGAGCAATCGTATTTTTCTCCATCTTGTTCTTGATTGTTATTGTTCTTGCACACACGTGATACCATTCCGCACTCTCACGTATGATTGGTATATCGATATTAGTTTTAGATCCTGTGGTGGGACTAACAAGTAACAATGTATATGAGAGATGAAGATTTTTAAAATAAGTGTGTAAAATTAGATTACAAAATGCACTCTAATTACACCAATATGATAATTTGTACCTGATATTAGAGCTTGTTTACACTAATGTAATTACTAAGACTCTATAAAACATTGACAAAACTTTAATTAAAGATAAAAATAAGATAAATTAATAGCGTAATTTTTTTTAAAAAAATAACAATGTATATAAAAGTTATAAATGTTTAAAAATAGAGGGGTAAACTTCTTTTTAAAATGAAATTATGTTAAGTTTTAGACGTCCAATATACGTCTGAAGAAATTTCAACCATTTATTTTGTTATAATTAATATGGATAACTTATTTCAAATTACATTATTTAAATCAACAAATTAAAATTGGTTAATGAGTTCTTTGTTTTTTATTTGTTAGCTTTAATTTCATGCCACACACACACATGTATATATGAGAGGGATTCTAAGAAAACCCTTATTTTCAAGAAAACTAGAAAAACCAGTTTTTAAACATTGATCTAATTGATCAATGGCTATAATTAATTAATGACAATATTGTAATTAATAATAATTTTAGTTAGTTATTATTAGTAATTAAGGGTATAATAGGAACATTACATTTTATAATCTAACCCACAATTAATTCCTAATATTACTCTTATGTTTTCTCTCTCATCTCTCCTCGTTTTTCTTTTTGTTTAAAAAAAATATTAACCAAAAAGATTATTGTAAAAAAAGACTATAGAAAACCAACTCATATCATCGTGCTCGTATAATCTAATTACACATATGTAATCAAATACCTAAAAAGAACCACAAACTTGATTACATATACGTAATTATACCTGGTATATAATCTGATTACCTAACCATGTTGATTACATATATGTAATCAACCAACCAAAACAGAAGACAACTTGATTGCGTATATGTATCATACTTGGCATATAATTTGATTACTTACATGTAATCAATCACTCAGACAAAACAATGTAATCAACCAACTATGTTGATTACATATATGTACTCACACAAACAGATTAGTTTGATAAAAATAAATAAATAAAAAAAACAAAAAACACAACAAGTGGCGTATGTTTATCACCTTGTTGATTTAAGCAAAAAAATTGTGATTTTTTAACTGATTACACATATATAATTCATCAACCTTGACCAGTGGATCTGTTGAATCATCAAGCACTTGAATAACAATACGCACATACTCTATGAGTGACCACACGTAGCTCTAATGAAAAATTATTAATGTCTGAGCTGGTCAGAACCCTAGTGTCGTCGGAGATGAACCATGGCCGTCATCACTGAATATCGATATATATTTAGTACTTGCAGTTGTTCCCCACATGATTTCATCTCTGTTACATCAAAACCTTGTTCCGTCACCAGGAAACAATCCATATATTAGCAAACCAATGTTCAGTAACGATGGTCCTACACTCATGGACTTCCTCTTCCATTGCATGCTCAACGATCTAATCACAGGGTTTGTTTTCATCTAATTATGGTTAGATATAGAGGAATTTAATTTCAAATATTAGAGTAATAACTGGTACATTGAATATAAAATAAATTCCATAAATAAAGAAAAGTTAATGTACTAAAATATCCTTTTAATTAAAAATAATTAAATATTAAAGAAATTCTTTGATTGGTTGAAAGTGGTTTTCTTAGTTTTCTTGAAATTGAGTAGTTTTCTTTTGATCCATTTCCCATATACATACATACATACATACATACATACATACATACATACATACATACATACATACATACATACATACATACATACATACATACATATATATATAGGGGATGGTTCAAATGTTAACCCTCCCTTATATCATTAACCCGTGTTAACCCGGCATTTTTTGCCCGAATCTTTGTTTTTTTTCCATGGTTTTTATTATACATAAATAGGGGGGTTTCTTTTTTGTGTTTTTGCTAATTCATCACCGTTTAGAAATTATTTACAAATGTAAGTAAATGTAATTTACTTACATTTACTAAATGTAAGTAAATTACATTTACTTACATTTGTAAATAATTTCTAAACGGTGATGAATTAGCAAAAACACAAAAAAGAAACCCCCTATTTATGTATAATAAAAACCATGAAAAAAACAACAAAGATTCGGGCAAAAAATGCCGGGTTAACGATATAAGGGAGGGTTAGCATTTGAACCTCTCCCTATATATATATATATATATATATATATATATATATATATATATATATATATAGGGAGAGGATCAAATGCTAACCCATGTTTATTGCGTTAACCGAATAACTACATCTTATTACTTTGGGGCCCACATTAAAGTAAACCTAAAAGTGTATGTTTTTTTATTTTTTAATTAATGTAGGGCTCACTTACATGAATAAAAAAAAGAAGAAAAACCTAAACCTTTAGATTTACTTTAATGTGGGCCCCAAAGTTATAAAATGTAGTTATTCGGTTAACGTAATAAGGAAGGGTTAACATTCAAGCTATCCCCTGTATATGTGTGTGTGTGTATGTATGTTGTACTTTGTGAAAACCTGATCTTAGAAATAAAACACTTAAACCCTACATGGGCCGTTCAATTGAAAAATTGAAAAGAAACATGTGGTACACATTAAATCAATTGATTTGTTTATTCAAACCTCAATGTATTATTCAACTTTAATGTATACCACATATTTATTTTCAAGATTCCAAATTGACGTTCTAGATATAGTTTAAGGGTTTTCATTCTAAGATCGTGCTTTCACAGGATGCAAACCACACAAACACACATATAGGGGATGAAACTATGGAAGTATACATAACCCACTAAATGTGCAATAACCCGTCAAGATCAAGCCAAATCTTTGATTATTTTAACATCATTGTAAACACATTTAGAACACCTTCTTATTTTATGAGTTTGCGTAAATTTATCGCGTTTGAGAGTTAACATCGTTGTAATTTTTTAAGTTACAGTACTGTAAGTGTTTTTGACCCAAACAATACAACGATGTTAACTATCAAACGGTGATAAATTTACGCAAACTCATAAAATAAGAAGGTGTTCTAAATGTGTTTACAATGATGTTAAAAAATCAAAGATTTGACTTTATCTTGACAAGTTATTTCGGGTTATTGCACACTTAGTGGGTTATGTTTTTGTATCTTTTCCCTATATATATTATGTTGAATTTTTTCCTTTTTTTGTTATTTATATATGTAATGTATGTTATTATAATAAAATAAAAAAAAATATAAGTAGTTGTTACACATATGTTACAAAATGACGTTTTTACATTATATAATAGTAAAAACCAAATACGTAACATATGTGTCACATGTAACTTTCTTTATTTATCGTTTTTTTATTTTCTTATAACAACATATATTACATTTCTAAACACAAAATATAATAAAAATTAAATGTGACACTAAGTTTTCTGAATTCTAGGTGGGATATATGTGGGACTAGCCCACTTGGTAGAGGCATTGCCTCTTAAAAAGGAGGTCTTCTTGGGTTCAAATCCAAGCAATGGTGGAATATTTTGTGGTGTAGGAGTAGGATAGTATGACTGTTTAAAAAAAAAAAGGTGGGATATATGTGTGTCTATGTATTTATTAATATCCTTGTTGGATTTTACTTTTACAATTCAAACCATTCATGTGAACGTATTAAATCTCAATGGCTTATTCCATTCTACATGAACCAATTATCATTGAATGAATACGTTATATTGTCTTGGTCAAATATGCCATTTGCTTAATTTTCAACCATATCTCTTCATCTACTAGATAATAATATTGTATTTATAGAAGCATAAAGCACGTCTATCAGAAAACAAACCAAAGTCAAAATGTAAAACTTATATCAAATCAACCAAAAATAATTATATACTGATCATTCATATTAATTGGGTGAGTATTTTGTACTCAAGTGTCAATTATGTCCTAATTTGAATACACAAACGTAATGAATACATCTAGAAAGTGATGCCACATATATAGGTAAAACTGGATTCAACTATTGGCTATTGTGATCATGTTCAAAAGGCATGTAGTACCAAGACATTGGTCAATGGCATGATTTCAAAGGTATGTGTGGTGCCTGACCCAGTTCTCCTTGTTCTTTCATAGATTAAATCTCAAGCCTGCTCATTTATCATCGAGTGTTTTGATTGATGTCTAATATTTTATATATATTTATACAATTAGTTAAGACTTTAAATACGTTTAGATGATAATATTTTATAAAGTTGCATAACATTACCTGAAGTAAGTGGTTAATGATCGTCGCGGAATGCGGAACTTTAGTATAACAAATGAATTAAAATATTATATATGTTAAAATTTATTTAGAAATATTTATAATAATTTCAATATACGATGCTCAAACTAAAGTAAAAAACGTTTGATTTTATGATATTTTTTGTCTATTTATATTGTGTAAAAATTTACAAGATGTAAATAAAAAGTGAAACATGATAATAATTAACAATAATAACTTTCCTATTTTACCCTTATACATAAAAACAATAATCTAATAAAAAATTATGAAAATTATGTGATTGGCTAATATGGTCAGTTTTTAGATCTCTCACAAAAGATGAGTGTTATCTTTATTCTCTCTTTATGTATGTGTGAAAGTACCAATATGTCTTGTCCAAGTGGTAAGATGCAAGTATGGGAGAAGTGATAAAAGACTCAGGTCCTGGGTTTGATTCTTGATCCCATCCGGTTTTACCGGCCTTTCATCGTCGTGCCTTTGGGCGGGTGTTTGGGTCGGGTTTTCAACGGGAATTGGTGGCTAGTGGGCTAGGGGCTTCGTCCGTCTGGACTAGGGCTAGTTTGTGCATCCTTTAGCCATTGATGGCCGCGTACGGAGTACCCGACAATTGATTAGTTGGCCGTTCAAAAAAAAAACTGTGTGTGAAAATGGTCAAAAGGGAACTATGGTTTGTTTATTTTTGAGAAGTGTAGTTTATTTTATTTTTTTTGACAACTCTCAGAACTTGATAAAACAAACTTTGATTGCAACTTATGCGTAACAGCTTGTCGAGCGATGAATATATAGTTAGGGTTTTGCTTTTGGACTTTATTGTCTACTAACGATTTAACTTTAGGTTTAGTTTAAGTCTTAGCTCTAGAGTTCAAAATTTAAGGATAAAGTTTTGAAGTATGATTGGACAAGCGGTTCCCATGAGTGCTCACAAAAGCAAGAGTTCTAAAAAGAACTCTTTTTCTATATGCCACTTTTAAGCTCTAACTGTTAATGTGTGCATCTTAAATCTCATTCGCTTATTCATTCCGATATACACAAAGTGATTGTATCCTTTGAAAACCGATCTTAAAGAGAAAACACTTAAATCTTATCTGATCCGTCAATTTAGAATCTGTGAAATAAATATGTGGTATACATTAAATTGAATAAAATATTGGGATTTAAATAGAAAATATGGTTTAATTTGCAAAACATATTTATTTCAAAGATTCTAAAGGAACGGCACGAATAGGGTTTAAGGGTTTTTTTATAAGATCGTGTTTTCACATGATACAATATATATATACACACAAACACACACACGATTGGGATCATCTAAACTCACTCTCAAATCATTAACTCAAATAACTCCGTCAAGATAAAGCCAAATCTTGGAGTTTTTTTTTGGAACATCATTGTAACACATTTAGAATATTTTATTCTATTATAAGTTTAAGTAAATTCATCACTATATACCATATAACATGTAACCTCGTTGTAAGTTTGGATTAAAAACAGTTAAAGTGATGTAAGTCAAAAACTTACAGATGTTACGTCTTAAACGGTGATGAATTTACTCATACTTATAAAAGAAGAAAATGTTATAAATGTCTTAAAATGATGTTAAAAAAAATTCAAGATTTGGCTTAATCTTGGTGGAGTTATTTGGGTTAATGATTTGAGAATGAGTTATTATTAGAATACTACCATATATATACATATATAGGGTAAGGATTTGTTGTTAACCCACATTAATTGCAGAAACCCAATTAACTCCGACAAGATCAATATAAATTTTCGGCTTTTATTTTAACGACCTTTATTATACATGTAAAAGACGATGTTATTTAATGTGTTTGTTCAAATTCATCATCGTTTGAGATTTAAAACAAGTGTCACTTTGCGTTACACTTTAAATATTTATTTCCTATTGCGACCACTTACACAAACGTAAGAGCCTATACGGTGATAAATTTGTTCAAACCTATAAAATAACATATTCTTGTACATGTATAATAAAAATAAAGAAAAAAAACAAAGTTTAGGTTGATTTTGTTGGAGTTAATCAAGTTTTCGCACGAGCAATTATATACTGATCATTCATATTAATCGTGGGATTATTTTTGTACTCAAGTGTCAATCATATCCAAATTTTAATACACTAGACGTAATGAATAGTCGAGGAAATGACATGGGTCAATGATATGATGTCAAGGGCATGGGTGGTGCCGGATTCGATTCTCCTCGTTCTTTTATAGATCAAATGGCATGCCTACTCATTCATCATCGAGTATCTTGATTGATATCTAAGATTTTATGTATATTTAAAAAATTCGTTCAAACTTTTGAAACGTTGAGAAGATAATATTTTATAAAGTCTGATAGCACCGTCTTCCGTAAGTAGCAATGACGGACCCAAAATTTTTTTTAAGGGGCGAAATTTTTTATGATCATTTAATGATCTAGCTTAATGATTTTTTCTCTTTTTTCTCAATTCCAGTTACTTCGAATCAGGTCGGTTCATGTTAAAATAAGACAATTAAACTAAATTTAATATGTAAAAGTATAAGAAATATACAATACATCTAAAGTTATTCTTATGCTTAGCAAAATAGGTGGGTTGGGTTGAGTTAGGTAACAAGTCAAAACGGGTGCAGGCTAGTATGAGTGCATGTTAGGATGGCTTTTAAGCAAAATCCGTTTGAGTTTAAATGAGTCATTTTAAAAACATCAATTTTTTCAACTTAAAGTGAATTGTAACTAAACAAATAGTTTAATTAAATAATTTTTAGTTATTTTCTCATCAAATTTATTATTAATCATTTTTATTCGTTTGAATCCATTATATTCACATAATTTTTAAGTTATCCATCTTGACCTATATTTTGTTAAGGTGTTACCATCTCAACCCATTGTATTTTATAGTTTTGCCCATTTCAATATAAAATACAATATTTGTTTACCCAATATATGCATTTATCTTATTATGAGTTAAGATTGTCATACTTAGTTGATCTCTACTTGTTTTTATTTTTTAAAATATATCCAAAACAATATTTATTGAGACTTTTTAGGTAACTTTTTTTTCAAAAAAAAAAAACAAATATAAATATCACTTAAATTTGCATCACAAGTCCGATTATGCAAATTTAAGAGGGACGGTTGCAAAATATTAATGGGGTTGGTCAGAACTTTTAACATATATATAACACTGGGAAAAAAAAAATTTTAAGAGGGTGGGTGCCCCTTGGCCAAAGGGAGGATACGTCACTGCTAAGTAGTTAATGATCATTATAGAACGTGATACTTTATATTAACAAACTTATTAAAATATTATATTAGTTAGCTAGGATTAATTTAGTAATATTTATAATAAATCCAATATTTGATTTGGTCAATCCTCTTTTTTTTTCATAGTTATATTTATTCTACTCATATGTAAAATGATCAATCGTACACAATACATAAGAGAGGTTTATTAGTGTATATATATAATAATAAAATCTTACAATATTTACCTTCTTCTTTCCTCTCTCTTTGGATCTTCTTTCTCTCATTATCTCTTTTGTGACAACTCTCCTTATCTTCTTAAAGCATTCGTCTTGTCTCGAGGACACTTGTACATATATGTAGAATACGGTTTTATTTTTCACTTGTTGCTATCATGCCCTCACACCGAGAGTTCTTCTTCTTCTTCTTCTTCTTCTTCTTCTTCTTCTTCTTCTTCTTCTTCTTCTTCTTCTTCTTCTTCTTCTTCTTCTTCTTCTTCTTCTTCTTCTTCTTCTTCTTCTTCTTCTTCTTCTTCTTCTTCTTCTTCTTCTTCTTCTTCTTCTTCTTCTTCTTCTTCTTCTTCTTCTTCTTCTTCTTCTTCTCTTCTTCTCTTCTTTTCTTCTTCTTCTCTTCTTCTTCTTCTTCTTCTTCTTCTTCTTCTTCTTCTTCTCTCTTCTTCTTCTTCTTCTTCTCTTCTTCTTCTTCTTCTTCTTCTTGTATCACAATAGTTTTGTTATAATATTGTTCACTTTCGTCACCATGGCCTTAGATCCATCATCACCATTAGCCATCTCATAATTTTCTACTTTATAAGTGTTTCGATACACACACGCACACATGCATACATACATACATATTATCACACCCACTTCAAGATAGAATAGCACAGATGTGACCAATCATATCACAGCAAACTATATAAATACTAAATAAATGAATATCCAATTAATGTATCGTGACATACGTCGATACTAATAAAAGCTTTAACATCCAAGTAAATGAATCAACAAAACAAGTCTTAATGCAATAACAAACCATTTTTCTTCATAAATAGTTAGAAACAAGGTCTCAAATGCATGTTTATAAGTGTGTCATCTTTCTATAATGCATCAATGATTATTACATGAAAAATATATCAAAAAACTGTTCAACTATTTAATAGTTTGTGAGTTATGGATGTTTAAGAGTAGTAAAGAGTGTGTTGTAATCAAAAGTTTAGTTATGGCATATTGTTGCACCCCGATAGAGGGACAAGGCGAAAGATTGATACCATACTTAATTAATTAAGACAAGACAAGTTCATCAATAACTAATATATTATAGTCTTCAAAAATAGAACTTAATATTCAACTTAAAGCAAAAGAGGGCATAAACAACCCTAATCAACAATGTTTAAACCATAACATAAATTATGAATTTTTAATTCTAGTTAAAAGGCAGCGAAAATAATAAAGTAGGTTTCTAAGTAGACTCCAAAAGTGTTAGGCACCAAAGGTTTCCCTACTACCTCTTCTTCCTAATTCATCATCCTGAAATATATGTTTAATAGAGTTTGGTCAACATAAAGCTAGTGAGCTCGAGTAGTTAAAAGATTTAATAAGTAAATAATTTAGTAGTCTTTGTAATAAATAAGGACAAATTATATTTCATGTACAATATACAAGTCGCAAAGCTAATCCTTCACCACACACATGTTCTCAAATGGCCATATGTTGGCTTTTTTCCATGCATAAGTTCATTTCTTATGTATTAACTTCAAATGTTAATAATTATAAAACAACGATTTACCTTTTTCAGTGGGGATTGCACTATGTGTGGGGATTTCTTAGAAAGCGATAGCCATAATACTAAAGGCCCAAACTGGGTTAATGATGTCCAAACATGGTTAACGATGTGATCCACAAAAGGAATACAACAGAAGTAACAAGTCTTTGATAATAGTACACATAAAGTTTTAGTAGCTTATTTCATCCCAAAACTATGTAAAGAAGGGAGATGTCTTCACGAAACTCACTCATCGAGTTTAAGATTATCTAATAAGGTAGCGAGTAGAGTATTCCAAGCCTTTTCAGGATAGGTGGATACCTATGTTTGAAGATATTGTTATGATTAAACATAGTTGTTATCACAATTGCGCTCCATGCAAAGTATCATACTTTACTAATGCCATTTTCAGATGTCTTTGTAAATTATAACATTTATATTGTATCTTTATGCATGTAAATTCTTGTAATGGTTTAATGTGTACTATTTATAATGCTTGTGTGACATACTTAACTTATCAATTGGGCTTTCAAATTATTTTTACATATAAAGCTTATCAATTGGGCTTTCAAATTATTTTTACAAATAAAGTGCTATTGGGCATACTAAACTAATTTAGCTATTAAAATCAAGTGATGCGTTTATAAGACTTAAACTTATTTAAATATATGTGTTCTTGTTTGAATATTTAAAAGAAACTATTGGTATAAAAATTTTGTGATTAAATCAATCTGATATATTTAGTGGCCCATAGTGCATTTTATTTTTGTTTAAGGCCCATACAGTTTAGTAAAATTTTTTTATTCTATTAAAAGTTAAATAATGATAAATTGTTTATAGCTTGTATATATGTGAAAGCTCGTTTTTACACGCTTTGCCTTAAAAGTGTCTATTGTCCTTCCTAACATCCCAAAGTTTTCTAGTGTATATATTACTTATACGCAAAATATGATGTTGACTTATTTAAATGCCATAACATGCCAAAACATGATAATATGTATTATTTATCATAAAATAAACTTATAAAATTTCAAATTAATATACACAAGAGAAGGAACCATTTCGTTGTTTTTAACATGTCAGCTCGGTAATACAACAGTTTTAAGTTTAGCCCTGGATATAAAAAAATTATAAACTATTTTTAAACTATTTTTAACATAATTTGATATGATTTAAACTTCTAGAATGTTTGGATTTCTGGATTTGGTGTTTGTGTAGATTTTGAGATTTTAACATGTTATTTCAGTTATTTAATGTATTAGTTGTTACATGCGTCATATTGTTGTTATGTTGCTTCTATTTTAATATATTTTTAATTATTTTAAGTTATAAATTTATTTTTTTTATGTAACAAGTGATCATGTACTAAAAGGTGCTAAGCGCAAACTACAGATAGAAAATACAAGTAAACTTATTAGAATAATACCCTTCTCAATATTGCTTTGTCCTTGACCGTTGTTTAGCCAAACTTTACGAGAGGGGCTGTTGTTTTCAGAGATTCTATAAGGGTTGTGAAAATTATTAAGAAGAATGGATAGGGTTTAGAAAGAGTAGAGGTGCATGGGTGATATTGGTTATAAGATGATTTTATATATTAAGTTTTAAGTATATATTTTAACTGGTTTAGCTTTGGTTATAAGTCACTTGCATTTACTTTGATTATTCTCACTACTCATATTCGTTTGCCCTTTGATTCTATCACACTCATATACGTATAATACCAAATTGTATGACTGTATTTCAATCGAACCTACATACCTGTGTAATTTACCATGTAACTCACCCTGTACACACTCACATGCACGCACATAACATCATGGCTTAAACCCTAATCTGCATATTCAAAATTCAACAAGTCATTCGAATTCTAATGCACATACATATATACATACTTATATATATACACACTTGTACTAATTGTCTGCGTACATGCATATTGCCTTCAACCTAAATTTGGGTTTTTGGTTGTTATGAAAATTTTAAATCCCACAACCCAAACATACGTACATACATGTACACTTCATGCATGGATATACTCACCCATAGCATAAGTGCATAACCCATACATATCCTAACCTAAATCTACCTACAAGGTTACCATTTGAGTTTAAAAACCCATGCATACAAATATATATACGCACATATGTGAAATATATGCATACATACATACAGTCCTTCAAATTACATCTTATCTCATGCACATACAAACTTCGTATACATACACATATTGATGTAGGTTGAAAAAACTCAGAGGGGCCGAAGAATTTTAGGAAAAAAACGGATGAGGCCGGACTCAATACCTATAAAATTTCCAACGAAATACTGCTAAATCGACTATTTTAAGTGAAAAACGGAAACTTTTCACTGAGTTACTTATCGACCTTTCCGATAGAAAAAAATGGGGCTGGGACACCCCCGGGCCCTTCAAAAGGTCAGTCAATGCATACACATTACAAACATATGTTGGATGAAAACGAGGTGCAAGTAGTTGTCATACGAGTCGCAGAGACCTATACGATGCACATATGATCGATGGGTGTAAAAATATAAAAGTTGGTGTGTAAATAACCATATTACTTATAGTAATTAATTTAAA
>SZYD01002576.1:0-49241 GCA_009363875.1 Mikania micrantha
GTAGAGCCATGGCCAACTGAGCATGAGCTTTAGCATCAGCTCAAGTTTCTTGTAGTCTTTGTCGGTGTATTTCCAAGGATCTTTAGGCATTAGTTTGCCATTTTAAGTGTCAAGGACCATTGGTTTGTGTGGTCCTATCATTACTTGACCTCCAACACCAGTATGGTTCTTGGATAAAAAGTGGATCATCCTCCTTTATAGTAAGTTATACTGATGACAACCCAGTATTGGAGGCTTGGTGCAGATCTTGTGTTATGTGGGTCTAAGTTCAATTTTTCTTACCATGTTCAGTAGTAAACAACTAGAGAAAATAATTGAAGATCATATCTCAATTGAGTTTAACTAAATTATTTGGAATAATGAGTTGTATTCAAAACCAGGACGCACTCTTAATAGGTAACAAAAACTCAAACAAAAAAAGAGATGAACAAGGATTTTAAAGAAGTGTCTACACAACTGAATATCAAAGTGAGCTTTGATTTTTAGATTGGATGATTAAATCACAATCTGAAGAACAAGGCTCTGATACTAATTATTGGATCATGAACGCTTGTTTTCATATTCAATTGTTAGACTCGATTTGCAAGAACAAGGCTAGAAATCCCTCTCTAGTCAAGAATCTGTTTCCTAGCTTGTTCTTTAAGTCCTATTTTATATTAAATCATAAAAAATTATACAAGTAATAATGAGAGAACAAATCCTTATAATTCAGAGAATGTTTTGGATATAATACTGAAACATTAATACAAAGAAGACAAGAGAAATAAGACAAATTGCAGAAATTACAGACTCTGATACATACGACAGACGCACACACAGCCAGGGACAAAAGTCAACAACAACTAAAATAGTAAGAGCCTAAGACTAAAGCCTTCAGTGGTTCTTCAGTCTTGGTCTTCGGTAGTTGTTATCCACGGCTTGCTTCAAAGTCCTTTCCGCATTTGCTTTTCTGTGGTTATTCTTGTAAAGAAGAGCTTCCAAGATATATGTAACACCTAGTGTTACATATATGTAACACAATGATACGTATATGTAACAAATGTGTAAAATATTTTTCAAATATATATATATATATATATAGTTCGGGGATCATATAATAACCCACCTTAATTGAGGTAACCCATTAACCCTGGCAAATTCACCCAAATCTTTGAAATTTTTTTCATGGCCTTTATTATACACTAATAGGGTGTTTTTTTTTTGTGTTTTTGCTAATTCTTCACCATTTAGGATCTTACGTAAGTGTAAGTGCCGTAAAAATAAATATAACTTGCAGTGTAACGCAAACTTACACTTGCAGGTTCACGGGCGCGCGATATCGGGAATGATAATCGTGATGATCAGATTGTTTACATTCCACATGATATATATAAATGAGAAACTGCTAAATGAAAATAGAATTACAAAGTTAAATTACATCGATTTAGTTCATAATTTAACAATGTAAATCTACTATCAACATCATAAGTCTTCAATCTTCTATCTACACAAGATATACAAAATAATCCGTGAATTGATGTTTCAAAAGTATGCAGGTCCAAAAATGCTAGGTCCTCTAACTGGTATCCTAGCTCAAAAACAATAACTTCTTAATTGACCTGTTCGTCACCTGATAAGTCATGCAAAAAGATTGTAACATCAGTGCCGGAAACGTCACCGGAACAGTGATCTCTACAGTAACTTGAACAGTAATCAGGTACAAACAATACATAATTCATTTCATGGCATGTTCATATCATATATCGTTATCAATTTCTGTTGTGAAATAGCAAGTTCAGAAACATTTAACAGAAACAAAGTTCAGAACTATGGTTCTTGAGTTAGATGATTATCTGGCAATACGGAACCATCATGTGACTATTTGTTAGGATTTTATTATGTATAAACATATGTGAGGCTTTACAAAACAAAACAACACATGATGTCGTTACGTGAATGCTAAATCGACGGATTATTCGTATAGGTGATGATCTGTACGAATATATCTGAAAGTTTAACGTTCCGAATGAAATCCGATAATTAGAAAACCATATTGGAAAGTACAGTTATCTTCGTGTTCGTACGGGGGACGATTCGAACGAATACGCGCGAAGACCGTACGATTCGATTTTAAGCAGTTAATTAAATATTTATTGAAATTTAAAATAAATGGAAGATATTTAGTTAATTTACTAGGAATAACCACCTGAAATAAATTTATAAATTTTGTCTTAAAACCGAGCCGTTTCGTTACAAAAATTTAAAGGAAAACGACACTTCTACGCAAAACCACGCGAAACCGAACGAACCCGAACACACCCGGCTTATTTGAAAACATTAAATGGGCATTAATACCCATTTAATTCTTCCAACTACCATCTTCAACCTCTCTCTCCCGTCACTTTCTCTCTCTTATTTCTCTCTCTAAAAACCCTAGCTCTAACTCCTTCAATCCTTCCCGAAATTTTGTGATTTTGGTGTCAAAATGTTCACCATCACTTGTAGATCAAGGAAGTACAACAGATAGGGTCTTGGATCCATCAAATTCGTGGTAAAATCCTGATCTAGCTTCGGTTTTTGAATTCCAAAACCCTAGACCGAACCCCTCTTGAAACCCGAATAAAACTCACAGAAACCTTAGGCAAATCACACTAGAATACATAGGGATGATGTAGGAACAAGTCTTGAGTCAAGACCTAACTTATTTGATCGAAAGTTAGAGGCTGGCCGCACCAGGCCGCGATGGCCGAATGGCCAACATATCAGCCCAGCTTCGGCCAAATGTCTTGGCTCAATCGGCCTACCTGCTTTGCCCGAACCAACAGGTCGTATGGCTCCATACGCCCTCCCTCATTCGGCTTTTCCAGAAGTCATTCGGCCGAGCCAGTCGGTCGTGTCTTTCGGTCGGGACTTAGTCGGCTAGACCCATGCGGCCACAACACTTTCATTCAGCCAACCCAAGGTTCGGCCAAGGGGACATTCGCCAGTCACTCATTCGACATAACCAGCCTCCTTCGGTCGATCTTTCGGACGGTTGCCTTCATCCGACTAGGAGCTCAACCGTATAAGGCCACTATTCGGCCATACACCCCTTTCGCACTCATTGACTTGGGTAGAGCTTATTATTAGGAAAGGATACAAGGTCAGCTTTGGCTTAACATGGATAACCAAGAGTTATAACACAAATATAATCTGGTCTAAGTTATGCATGCATGGGTTATACTTTGTGTATGGGTGTATGGGGTATCTAATGAAAATGTAATTAGGGTTTTCTAAGAAAATGGGTTTTCTTAGACCACTCTAATAAATAAACATGAATCTTATATGTCAAATGGGATGGAAATCAACAAGGGATTATTAGAGTTTCAATAATAAAGGATATCAACAATTTGGAGGTCAACACCTTTGAGGAAATCATAAGGATCAAAACTAACCTAGATGGTTTACTTAAACTATCAAAGCTTAGTTAATCAAGACATCGAGAAGGAATCTAATAATGGGCCCGAGTTTGGGTCAATGGGATTAACTCAAGCCCATCATGTGTGAAAGTTCACCTTTTTTAAAGTTCATTATGTTCTAATAAAAAGAAAATGATTTGTAAACTCTATTAAATTAAATTAAATTATGTTTAATAAATGTTTAACTTAAAATGAATTAACCTAAAAATATTTTAATTAAAGACTTGTGATAATTCAATTGTGGGATGAGGGTTACTAATGAGTAATAAGTTAGACTAAGTTAGATGAAATTTTAGAAGCACACTAGTAATCTAGGACACTTAGTTGCACACCGAGACCAAACCCTAGTTACGAAGACCACTGTATATACTCATCGTATTCGAATTCTCTTAAAACAACTCAGGTACTGAAGATACTTAGGTTACAAACAACGAGTGCGCGATTTGTGGTAAATCAATACAGAGCAACACAGGTGAGTTCATTGCCCCTTTTCTAAACATTTTTGTTTTCAAACGCGGGGCTGAGAAGCATGCATAAATTATTTTCGCAATATTATATTTACTTAAATGCTTTTACTTAACATATGTTCATATGTATAATTGTTAGCCTAGATTATGTTTAGGTATACAATATACTGGAATTCAAAGTGAGTTGTTTATTCATTATGAATAGATAACCATGTCAAATCAAAGAACTATTTTCAAACAACTGAAGATATAAATCAAAGAACTATTTTCAAAGGTCCATTTCAAAGAACTAACGGACTAATCAAAGGACTATTAAAGGGTGTGTTGTCAAAGAACTAACGATCAATTTCAAAGAATTATTCAATGGTGTGTTGTCAAAGAACTAACGATCTATTTCAAAGAACTAAGTACAAAGAACTATTTCAAGGGTCTAACTGGGAAATATCAAAGATAGCATGTGCCATTCTCAGGTTTGAAAGATGTCCTAGCTAGACTGATCGAATATGAGACACATTGTTTGATGATATTTACAGTATTCCCTAACTGTTTGAGGAACATCTGGGAAATGCTCAAAGATAACATGTGCCAAAGAACTAAAGAGCTATACGAAACTATGGACGGTCTAAAGAACTATAAAAGCCTACATATCAAAAGAATTCTTAGCTAGACTGATTGATTATAGGTCACATGTTTGATGAGGTTTACAGATCTCCTTTACTAATAAATACCTGATTGCTAGAATAGTCTACTCGAGTTGACCAAGGCCCAATCATTATGTCTTAGATTTTATTAAATGTTTATTTATTTATTTAACTAAGCATTTATTGAATTTTTTCTACACATGCAATGGTTGATCATGATTGTGTGATGAACTTAGGAAATCAACAGATATTTCAAAGTGTATTTACATGAACAAAGAACTGAAGAACTAAGAGGTTAATGGTAGGGGTAAAATGCTTAATTATCATTAGCAACAATGTCCTATGTGGGTTAGTATGTGGTGGGATGGCGTTTGGGCGGGTTGTAGGCTCGACCCTTTCGTATGCCCTATATATAAGCATACTGACCTGGATGATACATGTGATGTTAATGAGATTAAGGTTGTTACCCGAGGGGTTAACAAATGTTGTGTCTATGTTAGAATTATGATGGAACAGAAGTCATTGGTAGGTAAAAATGCTTAATTATCATTAACAACAATGTCATATGTGGTTCAGTATGTGGTGGGATGGCATCTGGGTGGGTTGTAGGCTCGACCCGTTTGTATGCCCTATATATAAGCATACCGAATCGGATATTACAGGTGAAGCTAATGAGGTTAGGGTTTTTACCAAAAAAAAAAGGTTTACAAAACTATTTTCAAATACTAAACTATATGAACCCACCAACCATGGTTGACTTGATCTTTTTGCATGACTTCTTAGGTGACGAACAGGTTAATTAAGAAGTTAATGCTTCTGGACAAGGACTTCAGATAGAAGACTTATTATTTTGGACCTGCATACTTTTGGGAACATCATTATACAATATATTTTGTATATCTTGTGTAGATACAAGATAGAAAATTATGATGTTCATGGTAGATTTACATTGTTAAATTATAAACGATACTGATGTAATTTAACTTTGTAATTCTATTCTATTTAGCATTTCACATTTATATCATGTGCAGTGTAAACAATCTGATCATTACGATTATCACCCACGATATCGCGCCCCGGGAACCTTCCGCCCGACGGGGAATCCGATCCAACCCCGCCGGCTCGGGGTGTGACAAAGATCAAGTCAACACATGGTTGGTGAGTTCATATAGTTTAGTATTTGAAAAATAGCTTTGAAAACCCTTTTTCGGTAAAAACCCTAACCTCATTAACTTCACCTGTAACATCCAGTTCGGTATGCTTATATATAGGGCATACGAAAGGGTCGAGCCTACAACTCGCCCAAACGCCATCCCACCACATACTAAACCACATGTGACATTGTTGTTAATGATAATTAAGCATTTTTGCCTACCATTCACTTCTATCCCATCATAGTTCTAAACATGTACACAAAACATTTGTTCAACTCTCGGGTAACAACCTTAATCTCATTAACACCACATGTAATATCTAGATCGGTATGCTTATATATAGGGCATACGAAAGGGTCGAGCCTACAATCCGCCCAGATGCCATCCACCACATACTAATCCACATATGACATTGTTGTTAATGATAATTAAGCATTTTACCTACCATTAACACATTAGTTCTTCAGTTCTTTGTTCCTGTAACTACACAAATTTGAAATCTCAATTGATTCATTAAGTTCATCATGAAATCATGATCAAACATAACATTTGTAGAAACAATTCAATAAATGCTTAGTTAAATAAATAAACATTTAATAAAATCTAATACCAAATGATTGGGCCTTGGTCAACTCGAGTAGACTAGTCTAGCAATCAGGGTTCTTAGTAGTAAAGGAGATCTGTAAACATCATCAAGCATGCGACCTATACTCAATCAGTCTAGCTAGGACACCTTTTGAAATATAGGATTTTATTGACCGTTCTTGACCGTTCACATGCTATCTATGAATATTTCCGAGATGTTCCTCAAAAAAGTTAGGGAATACTGTAAATATCATCAAACATGTGTCTCATATTCGATCAGTCTAGTTAGGACATCTTTCAAACCTGAGAATGGCACATGCTATCTTTGATATTTCCCCGTCAAACCCTTGAAAGTAGTTCTTTGTTCATAGTTCTTTGAAATAGATCGTTAGTTCTTTGACAACACACCACACACACCACTGAAAATTGTTCGTTATAGTAAACCGTTAGTTCTTTGAAAATAGATCTTTAGTTCTTTGTAAATTGACCTTTGGAAATAGTTCATTGCTGTTAGTTATTTGAAAGTAGATCTTTGAAAATAGTTCTTTGATTTGAAATAGTTATCTACTCATAATGAATAAACAACTTACCTTGATATCATGTATATTGTATACCTAGACAGAAGCTAGGATAACAATTATAAATATAAACCATATGTTAAGTAAAAGCATTTAAGTAAATATCATCTTACAAAAATAATTTACGCATGCTTCTCAGTCCCGCATTTGAAAACAAAAATGTATAGAAAAGGGGCAGTGAACTCACATGTGTTGCTCTATGCTGTACTACCACAAAATGTGTTCTCTCTGTTTGTAGACTAAGTATCTTCAATTCCTGAGTTGTTTTAAAAGAATTCGAATTCGATAAGTATATTTATTATAGACGCATCTAGAATTCGGTCTTGGTGTGCAACTAAGTGTCCTATGTGCTAATAGGTTTCTAATTTAGTTCATTTTAAGTTAAATATCAAGTCAAAATCATTTCTTTTAATTTCATAGAGTTTATAAACCATTTTCTTTAATTGAAAACATAATTCACTTTAATAGAAAGACATTTAACATGTGATGGGCTTAGGTTAAGCCCATTGGGCCAATCTCGAGCCCATAATTTTCTTTTAGTTTCCCATTTGATTTCTTGTCAAAACTTTGATTAGCTAACATTAGATAAGTTAGATAAACTATCTAGGTTAGCTACATATCATTATAGATTATCCTAAGGTTTATGTGTTAATATTTGAATCAACACTTAACACCTTAGATCATCATTGTGATACCCATTATTCCCAAATGTTTTGAACTCACCGAATGTTAACAACCCATATATATAATTGTTAGCAAGATTTAGAAGAAAAGATATTTTCCTTAAAACTCTTACATTTGGGTTCGGTTATCACGAAGTCAGCGAACCTCTAGACCATCAATCAAGGTTCGGCACTGATAGTAGGTTCGAAGAAGCTCTAGGGTTCGGCCTACTCCGACTAGCAGCCCACAGGTTCGTGTCTGTATGATGGTTCGGCCAAGGTAAGGTTCGTAGCATGTGAGGGTTCGTTTAATGCAGGGTTCGCTTCTCTGGGTTCGCCATGCACGCACGTTCGTGGGTGAAGACCTTAATTGATACCAGGTTAGTCTAGATCGAGGGTTCGTCCCATTCGAAGGTTCGTGGCTCCTAGGGTTTGCATGGCCATGGCTCGGCCATGTAGGGTTCCTTTTCCCCAGAGGTTCGGTCATCATAGGTTCGTGCCAATGGGTTCGGCTATCCTGGAAGGTTTGGCCAAGAGGAGAGCTTCTAGGTTCGGTCATGGGTTCGCATGCCCAAGGTTCGCTGCTAGCTTGTTCAGGGTTTCACAGGTTCGGCTAGGGAAAAACCCTAGGTTCGGTCCCTCATTCCAGGTCGCAGTGGGTTCTGCCAACGGCTGATAGGTTCGGCCGATCAGTTTTCAGGTCACGAACCAGCAGCATCATCTTCCTCATCGATCCTAACATGTTACAAGTTATTTCCCAAAGCTTCCTAGTCGCTCATAGGGGCTCATCTAAGTGTTTTCTCAGTATTAGGTCGATTAGAACCCAATGAGTTCAAGAAATCATGGTTCACACAAAAAACCGAAAATATAACTAGAGGTTTACCTCGAAATAATGGATGAAAGCTTGAATTTCTTGTACTTCCGTGATCTACGTGATGAGATGATCGTTTTGACAACAAAAACTCCCGATTTTGTGAAAAATAGGATGAGAAATCTTAGAGAGAAGGTGAAGAAGAAATCCAGAGAGAAAGAGAGACGAATTTGTGTGTGGGAAATGGGTTGTTGGTGGTTGGTTGTGACATTAATGCCTCATTAAATGTTTCAAGAATAGTTCGGTTTTAAAGTAAGGTTTTTAAAATTATTTTAGGTGAATATTCCTAGTAAATTAACTAAATATCTTTTGTTTATTTAAATTTTCAGAATTATTTAATTACTGTTTAAAATCGAATCGTACAGTCCTCGCGCGTATTCGTTCGAATCGTCACCCGTACGAACACGACGATAACTATAATTTTCAATATTGTTTTCTAATTATCGGATATCATTCAGAACGTTAAACTTTCAGATATATTCGTACAGATCGTCACCTATACGAATAATCCGTCGATTTAGCATTCTCGTAACGACATCTGTGTTTTTTTGTTCTGTAAAGCCTCACATACGTTTATACATAATAAACTCCTAACAAATCATCACATGATGGTTCTGTGTTGCCAGATATTTATCTGACTAATGAACCATGTTTTCTGATTTTTTGTTTCTCTGAAATGATTCTGAATTCACTGTTTGATAACACGAAATGATAATGATATATTATATGAACATGAAATACACTGAAATGCATATAGTTTTGTACCTGATTACTGTTCATGCTACTGTTCGAGATCACTGTTCCGGTACTGTTTCCGGCACTGATGTTACAGTCTCCCCTTGTTAGAGAAATTTCTTCCCGAAATTTAAGAGTTGTTATCAAGTACGTCTTCCTCTGTAAACAGTTGGGGATTGTCGCAGCCCCAAATTCCCACTCGTGGTGTCAGTCCACGTGGGTGTGACGTGTCCAGAATCACCGCTCAAGGTCATATAGAACAGCTTTGTATGCGTTTTCAAAATACAATATGTGACATACGCTTAGTAAAATAGTTTGCAGCGGAATAATAAATCATATTGCAGCGGAAATAATAATGTCACAACATGCAGCGAAAGAACAATAAGTTTAATACAACATTGTTTTCAAACAGAATAAAAGTTAAATTGTATTCAAAAGACAGGAAATCAAATGCATGCGGGATCCTATGCTCATATCCCCTATGAGCATTCCTGTTCCATGTGCTTGTCATGCTAGTTACTTGATAATACAAGTTTAAAAAGTGTCAACACAATGGTTGGTGAGTTCACAGGTTTTGATATGTACATAGTAGTAAGAAAAAATGTGTCATGTTGTTTATCATATGTTAGTACCGAGCCCTAGGCTCCAAGTGTCAGTGCATCACTACCGAACTAGACTTGTTTGTCCTTGCCTCCACTGTTTCTCGTGTACACAGTAAGTTAGGTCAGAATTTCACGGGTTATGACACTCAGTCAATATTGTGCCCCGTGGGGTTAGTCACACCCAAACGGATCCATTCAAATCTGCCACGTTGTTTGTACATTAACGGTAAGACTTTGTGAGGGCTTGTTACGAGTTCAACACTTAATGTTTGTCTAATAAACCAGCATACACATAAAGATGTTTGTACAATAGTAATGTTTGACTCGATGCAACTAGTATTCTCCCCCTATTTGAAAAGTTTGAAAATAGTTAAAGAGGGGCCCGTAAACTCACCTTAGTGAAAAAAGTGGAAATCAAGCGTAAGCTCCCTTGTGTAGTACACGCGTCGGTTACCGGCAACCTATATCGTATACCGTACGTGAGTTCGTGTAAGTGACCGTGTTCGTGTTCGTGTTAGTGCTCGTGTTGGTGCCAACAACCTTTGGTTGTTCATGTTTGTTCGTGTTGGTCCACAATGACCATGTTTGCTCATGTTGGTCCACAATGACCGTGTTTGACTGTGTTGGTCCATAATGACCGTCCTTGACCATGTTTGACCAATGTTGACCGTGTCAAGTCAACGACCCGTTAGTGAACCGCTTGTCGGTAGTGAATCATGTAGCAGTCGTATAAGTGCTCGTCGTGTGCAAAATGCGCAAGTCGCGTATATGGACAACTTACTATTTATAGTAAGTTTCCATTTATGGAAAATTCACAAAGCATAACGGTTTTATAGTTATAGCATGCTCGTTAGTCCTACGTGATCATGTTAACACATAGCACTTTATCATACAAAATCACATAAGTCATTTATATCCTGTTTGCACATAAAAGTTTCCTAAAATGGAAAGTTTCCATTTTTAGCATACGTGATATCGGAAACCATCTAACATAGCATTTTATCATCATAAAAAAACATAATAACCCATTTAGCATGCTCAAATCATACAAAATATTCATAAGTTGGTTTTTGTAAAAATAAAGTTACTATAAATAGTAACTTTGACTATTTTGCCCAAATGATCAACCTAAACACTTCTAATCCATTTTTATGTCACAAATCGTCATGATAAGCCATTTAACATCGTTTAAACACACCAACATGGCCCAAATCATTTTCTATCATTATTTTGATCCGAAAAGTTACTAAATATAGTAACTATACCCAAATGGCCACAATCAACATAAAATCACATTTCATGCATGAATATCATTCTTATAATATCCTAATAGCAATTCCACATACATGCATGTCACTAATATCACCCATAACACCATTTTGTAACCTAAAAGTTACTAAAAATAGTAAGTTTGTCATACATTCACATTTTATCCATTTCAGCAAGATCAAATCATGCAACATAATAACTACATCATCAACAATCATCAAGAATCCATCTAGCATCATTAGATCATGCATGCATGTGGATGAATCACCCATTTATGGTCAAATCATGTACTTTCTTATGCACATTCATATGGATCATCATAAAACACCAATATATCACTTTAGACCAATATATACAGTAGATTTAATAGCAAACCCATATTCAAACAAGGAAAATTTTGTGCATGTGGTGGATGCATGCTTGCATGTGAGTTTTAAGACTTGCATGTGTGTGTAATGGTGATTTTAAGCTACAATGGATGTAGGACAGCCTTCTAAAGCTTCTATAGTCCTGAGATGATGATGAGGACAGCCTCTAGAGCCCCTGGACAGTAGGTTTCAAGTAGCAACAACTGGTGATGGTGGTCTTCGAGCTCTAGCAATCACCTTCCACTTCCAAGCCTTCAATCCTTCAACCTTTAACCTCAACAATGGTGTTTTTGGGTAGAAATGTGGTTTGCAGATGGTCCTGGTCGAGAATAACCAATATGGTGGCGTGTAGAGTCGACTAAAATGATGAGAATAGATGTGATGATGATCTTAGGAGCTTAAAAAGTTGTTTGGCGTCACTGAGTTTCCAGGCGTAACGCCTGGCGGGAGTGGTCGGCGCCTGGCGTTCCGCACGTGGCAGCCGGATGAGGCTCCTCTTAAACCTTCCGCGCGTAATGCCTAAGGCCAAGGTTTCGGGTCGGGCGTTGCGCCTGGCCCATTTTTCAAGTCCAACAAGCTGATTTTGTGGTTTTAGGCCCGCTTTCGCCCGTTCCTCGACTTTAAAACATCGTTTGAGCATCATTTGGACTCTAATTGTCAATTACTAGCCATAATTGACTTGTGAAGTGTTTATGTGCCTAACTGTTGTGACGTTCACCAACGTTCGTGTCTTCTGACACGTGTGTGCGACTTCTGATAATCCCTTGGATTATCCTGTTGTGTATCAGTGTTTGTACTGTCGTGCCACATGTCACACTAAATTAAATTAATTCTAGTGCCACGTGTACAAAATCATTTAAATAAATATTTAAATAAATAAATTGTTGACTTGGAAATTACGGGGTGTCACAAGGATACTTGGACTTCATGTGATCTTCATGTTCCCAAGTAAACTCAGGTCCGCGCTTTGAGTTCCAACAAACCTTTACAATCGGAATACGGCTTCGCCTTAGTTGCTTAACTTTGTGATCCAAAACCTGCAAAAGTTCTTCGATAAAGTGTAACTGCTCATCAACTTGGATTTCTTCAATTGGATTGACGAGTGACTCGTCAGCAAGGCATTTCTTTAAGTTCGAGACATGAATAACGTCATGCACACCATTGAGCTCATCTGGGAGTCTCAGTCTATACGCCACAGGACCAATACGTTCAATGATCTCGAACGGTCCCACGTATCGTGTGCTAACTTGCCTTTCTTCCCAAAACGGACTACACCTTTCCATGGGGATACCTTCATCATGACACGGTCTCCCACTTGGAATTCCAATGGCTTGCGCCGTTTGTCAGCGTAGCTCTTTTGTCGGCTTCTTGTAGCTTGTAAGCTTTGTTGAATTTGGGCAATCTTATCAGTAGTTTCCTGAATAAGCTCTGGCCCAGTTATGTAGTTGTCTCCAACTTCAGTCCAACAGATCGGTGATCGACATTTCCGACCATATAAAGCCTCGAACGTTGCACATCCGATGCTACTATGATAACTGTTGTTGTAGGAGAATTCAATCAGTGGCAAATGAGAATCCCAATTTCCACCGAAATCCAACACACAGGTTCTCAACATGTCCTCTAGGGTCTGAATTGTACGTTCTCTTTGACCGTCCGTTTGTGGATGGTAAGCTATACTCTGATTTAACTACGTTCCTAGAGATTTCTGTAATGATTGCCAGAACTGTAACATCACTGTACTTTCAGTTGTCCGTACGTCCGTACATCCGTACGATTGTACTGTTACGACTGGAGATTTATTAATTATTAATGATTATGAATTACTGATATTATCACTGTACTGGTATGCATGACTACGATTTATTATATGCGTAAACCACAGGAAGTTTAGTTGTAATTCAACTAAACAGGCCTGTAGTGTTTATCGCAGTGCTTTATTATTGATGAGTTAATGGTCTGAGAATAGATTTGGGATTTGAGATGGAGTTGTTTGAGTCTGGTTACTAAACGTAGTCAAGGACCCATGGTCATGGTTTATCGAAATAGCGGTGGGACGGTGGCTAGGGCAGTTGCGACTGACCCTTACATATGCCCTATATATATGCATATTTCGGTCTATCATGGATGTGTCAGTGACTTGGTTTAGTGGGTTGTGGTTTGGGAATATAATATTTAAGTTAATAAATAATGAGATTAATAAATACGCGATGTGAGGTTACGGTCATTATATAAACGCGAATGTTGATTCAGAAATATTAACTTAATAATGTATTCGTGTGGGTGACGATTCACACGAATATAATTATTAAGGATGGTACTCTGAAATGATATTCCATAAATCGTAAATCAAATCGAAATGCGATACGAGCGTCACATTCGAAAAGGTGACGATCTTTGCGAATACGTACGCGAGTAACGCGTTTCGACGAGATAATTAAATAGTATCTCACGATATAAAATTAATAAACGAAAACTTAAAATGTTTATTAGGAATCACAACCTGAGATGTTTTCGAATAAATTAATTTATTTAAATAATTATTTAACGAAAACGAAACGGAATTTATTTTACGAAACAAACTATTTAAACTTATTTTAATTAAATAAAACTAATTCATTTAAAACGAGTTATTGTTTTAAATATGTTACGTTAGAAAACCGAGCATTTTATTTATTAATATCGCGATAAAGACGAGACCGAACACGCGGGAACGGATGGTTACAAATGGTGGAAGACTCCACCATTTTCTTTCATTCTCACCATCTTCTCTCTCTCTCTAAAAACACACACACACACATTCTCTACCTTCTCTCTAACTTTCCAAGCTCGATTCTTGACGGATCTTCGAACTTTCGGTGGCTACGCGTTCGGGAGATCGAAGGGAACACGAAGATACTAGGGAACCTATCATTTGCTCGCAATTTGAAGGTAAGAAACCCATTTTATGTTCGGTTTTGGGTGAAAACCCTATTTCCGTTATGGATACTCACTTAAACCAAGATGTAGGGTTTTGTGTTGTGTAAATCGAGTTACTATTGAACTGAGGAAGACTAGAGACGACCTTGTAACCTACAGATCTAGAAAATGATGCGAATGGGATGAGTGCAGGTCGACGAACCTGCGTAGGGGCTGGCCGAACCCTGCAAACATCCTGGCCTAGCCTTTTTCCTGCTGAGCGAACCCTCTGGGCGGGAAAACGAGGTGGCCGAACCTTGGTGATTGCCGAACCCTGCGAACCCGTTTGGGTGGCGAACCATGGGAACCAGCAGAACCAAGGTTTAGGCAACGAACCCTAGCAGCTCTCACGAACCTTAGCTCAGCCGAGCCTTTCCATAGGCGAACCCTGCCAACCGACGAACCCTTCTGGGCTGCAACAGTAGCCGAACCCTTTCCCTCGTGAAGGAATCAGCGAACCCTTGGACTGGATTCCTCTAGAGCCGAACTATTTGGGTTTTGTCGAACCTAGGGATATCACATGGGCCACGAACCCTAGCCAACTCCCTGGAACGAACCATTTATATGTTAGCCGAACTATGCATGGGTCATGAACTATCTTAGGCGAAGCTTAGGTTGACCGAACCATAACTAATGGGCCGAACCTTGGCTGGGTTTTGCCAAGGGTTCGCTGCCCACAAGGAGGACTTGACCTATTTTCATTTAATTAAGAGTTTAAACGATGTAAAGGATCATGAATTACGTACATATATATATATACATGTCCACGCATGCATGGGAATACCAAACCACCACCTTTTCTCTCTCTATATACATAAATGTTCTAAAAACTATAAACTACATATATATTGGGTTAGAGGAGACAAAGTTAATATGTGAATCGGATATTTTAAATACACTTTTATTAAACTAAGTGAATATAAAGAATTGGGCTATGATGGTGGTTTGAATGAAGTCATGCATGTGAGAATAGATATATGTGTAATAGGATCATTATCCTAACACGTGCCTACTTAGGAGTTAATACCAAGGAGCTTAGGATTTCTCATCATTTGATAATGATAAAAGATGTAACAAATGTGTTAAACTTTGAGGCAATTGTTAATGAAACCCTAGGGGTAACAACTTAACTTAGGATCAAGTAAACTAAGTTAAGGAAATCTTTAGTGTTTTAAAGTAAACACTTATGGATACAAAACACACTAATTACAGATTTGTTGAGTTGACTTTGAGTTTACATACGCGAGCGCGCATAATACAAGAACACGAAATCTAAGGACTTCAGGTGAGTTCTCATAACCTCCTTTTTCTTTAAACTGTTTTAGTTTTAAAACTCGGAGGTGAAACATGTATACCGGTTTAAATATTATTTTGATAACACAAGGTTAATACCTGTTTATCAATACGATATTCACATTTGAAAATATTATTATTAATGGATTATCTATTATTTCTTTATATCCGTGTAAACATTGTTATTGACTTAGGTAAATAACAAAGATTACATGTATTGTCACGTGGATGATTTCCACATCCGTGAATCATTACTCTTAACTTCGGTTAATTGTTTTGACTTCATGTATTGTCACGTGGAGGGTTTCCACATCCGTGAAGTATTGCTTTTGACTTCGGTTAATTGCTTTGACTTCATGTATTGTCACGTGGTTAGCGACCACTCCATGATTCATGTATCTAACTTATGTTAATTACATAAGGAATCATGTATAGTCACGAACATTGATTGAGAATATGATTGATTGAGTTTGGTTGATTTGTTGTGGATTGATTGCTTATATTTGATTATGATTATTTGTGATTGGCTATGATTGATTTGGTTATGTGGTTATGTGATTGTGTATGTGTTTGGCTGTTGAATTGATGGATGTGTGTTGGATTATCTCATACAGGTATTCATATGGATTTTCTCAAGAAGATCATAAGTTTTATCGTTTTTAATAAAACATTTTACAAAACCATTTTAAGTATAAACTTTCAAACTCATTTTACTAAATCGTTTTTAAAAATGAAAACTTATGATTACTCACCAACTACTTTTGTAGTTGACACTTGTTTTCTTACATGTTTCAGGTGATGGAGACAAGTAGGATGAAGAGGATGATCTCTTCTATTTTGGACATCATCATCATATAGGATTCTTGGACTTAGTTAATTAACTAAATTTCTGGCGATTAGAGTTTAGTTAGTTTAACTAAATCTTTTGTGTATTGGATGTATTTGATTCATGATGATCATGATTTTTGTGTAATTATTGTGGTTGATTAAATGATATATGATGACATGATTTAGATGCCCATGAGCTTGTGAACAATCTACACATCCCTCGTGGCATCCCGATGATTCCGCCGTCGGTCGGGGTGTTACAGATTGGTATCAGAGCCTGGGTTATAGGGAATTAGGTTACTAGAAATGGTTGACCTAGTCTATAACCATAGGATACCCTAGTATGAATTAAATTCATACACTAGTTAGTATATTCAGGATTTCATGCTTATGTGTTTATTACATGTTAATTGAAACCCTGTTATACATCTGATATAAATATGCTGATTATAAATTTCTTGCTTACGTGTGCCCTAATGATTCGATAAGGACATGCACGTGGTGTATCGTAAAGGTGGTGGGACGTTGGCTAGGGCAGTTGCGACTGACCCTTACATATGCCCTATATATATACCATTTACGGTACATTAGGTGGATGTCAGTATTGAAGAATGTGGGAACTACCCGTTTGGGAAATTATTTGCTTAGGAACTTAATTGTTTATGAATTGCTTGCCTTAGGAAATATTTGTTTGAGCTATAAACCCCAGACAAGGACACACTCGTAGTATACTACAAAGGTGGTGGGACGGTGGCTGGGGCAGTTGCGACTGACCCCTACATATGCCCTATACATATACCATTTGTAGTATATTGGGAGTCTGTCAGTGTCAGGAACTTAGGATATTACTAGGAATTATTGTGAGATGGATGTTGATGGTTAAGGTTGGTTTGGATTGACACTTTGGATGATCACACTTGATAAACACTTATAAATTCCCTTATAAAAACATACGGATTGGACACGTAGGGTGCATAGGATTAATGAACGATAATGAGCGATTAGTGATGTGATATGGACTTGGGTGATGGTATAGACACTTGATGATAATATAAACGCATAGTGATGATACTAACACTTAGTGATGGTATGGACACTTGATGAGAATAAACTATAGGGAGGATATGAACGCTTAGTGACAATAAGAGCACTTCGTGATGATATGAACCCTTAATGATGATTATTGACATTGGAATTGATATGGATTTTAGTGAACTTAGACAATTGGGGGAAACTTAATGTCAGGTGAACTTAGACATTAGGTGAACTTAGAAATAGGCAAGCCTACATGTCAGGTGAACTTAGACATTAGGTAAACCTAATTGTCCAAGGGAACTAGAGATCACTTCACTCAAAATTATCCTACTAAGGATAAGGTGTGTGAAGTGAGATTTATGGTGAAGTACATGACACACTCTACACACTAGCAAGGGCATAATCGTGGTGCAATGGAACGGTGGTGGGACGGTGTAGGGGAGATTGCGATCTACCTCTGCATATGCCCTATATATAAGCTTGTTGCATTGCATTGGGAGGTTGTCAGTGTTAGTATAGAGTGAAGAATGTATAGGATCTAGGAAATAGTTAGCTAACACTAGTTATGACCAACTAGGACACTTAGAATGATAATAGGCAAATTTATAGACATTATGAGTTTAAATAACAGATAGGAAATAAATATAGTTCCTATATGTAATCCTAACTGTTTAAAATAAACTCAATTGACCATTGTTTGTATGACTTACGTTGTAAACGGTAGTAACATGTTTCTATTTCCTTCAGAAACATGCCGCCTCGCCGTCACAACGAAGATGACTCGAACAATGGGGAAGCTAACAACAGTAATGCCAACTCCGGCATACAAGAGTTAGCTACACTTATTTCTGGATTGGTGAGCCAACTGACTCAGGCTAACCAGAACATTAACCAGAATCGAGGTGGTGCAAACCAGACAACTTGCACATTCAAACACTTCAATTCCTGCAATCCCCTGAAATTTACGGGTGCTGAATCAGCCACTGGTCTGCTGCAGTGGTTCGAGAGTATGGAGAACACCTTCATCAACAGCGAATGCCCTGAAAATCTGAAAGTTCGCTATGCCACCAGTGTTTTCCAAAAGAGAGCACTGACTTGGTGGAATGGGGAAAAGCGAACTAGGGGAGTAGATGCTGCCTTAGCACTGACATGGACAGAGGTCAAAAATCTGATGACCACTGAATTCTGTCCTAGAAGCGAGATGAGGAAACTGGAGACTGAGTTCTGGGAACTCAAACAAGATAGTGGCGAGAACGTCATCTATAATACTCAGTTCCATGAGTATAGTCTACTGGTGCCTCATATGGTGACACCCTTGGAGAGGGCGATTGAGAAGTATATCGGCGGGCTGCCGGTGCAGATTCAGGATACGGTCTACGGGAGTAATCCCAAAACACTGGAGGCTGCTATCCGATTATCTGCAACTCTTACTGACAATCATGTGAGGAATGGAACACTTACTAGGAAAGGTTACAAGAAGACTGACACCAAGACTACTGCAAAGGAAGTCAAAGCTGAAGTCAAGTCTGAAGCTGCTAGTTCATCCAAAAGCAGCAACAAGAAGAGAAAGACCAGAAACTTCATGGTCACTGCTCCTGCTGCTAAGTCTGCGCAGCAATCATCAAACAATTCAACTGCTAGGAATTTCACTGGGAACACTCCTCAGTGTAACACCTGCCGTTATCATCACGCACCAAATTTGCCATGTCGCGTCTGCAACAACTGCGGCAAGTTTGGTCACTTTGCTAATGTTTGTCGGAGTGCACTGCAAGCACAAAGGATGCAACATGCACCGCTTGCACTGCCAGCTCCTCCTGCACAACCTATACCAGCTGTACCCGTTCGCCAGGTACCTCAAGCACAGGCAAGAGCCTGTTATGAATGTGGTGAAGTGGGTCACTTCAGAAATCAATGCCCAAAGTTGACTGGAAATAATCAAAGGGTGGCAAGAGGCCGGGCTTTCCAGTTGAATGCTCCAGCTGCTCAAGCCAACCAGGATGTGGTCAACGGTACATTTCTGATCAACAACTCTTATGCATCTGTCTTGTTTGATTCTGGTGCCGATAGGAGTTTCGTTTCATATGATTTTGAATGCTTGCTTGGTAGAACACGTACATACTTAGATAAACCGTTTAACGTGGAAGTGGCTGACGGAAACACTATTGATATTGACACTATTATAGTTGGATGTACGGTGAACTTAAATGATCACGTTTTCCCAATTGATCTCATACCTATGCATCTTGGTAGCTTTGATGTTATCATAGGCATGGATTGGTTAGCCACCCACAGAGCGGAGATTGTTTGTCATGAGAAATATATTCGTATTCCTTTAGCTTCGGGTGAAACTTTGAGAATAATTGGAGAAACTGCTAGTAAAGGTCTTAAGCTGATGTCTTGCACTAAAGCACATAAGTACCTTAGGAAGAAATGTATAGCATTCTTAGCTCATATTGTGGAGAAGAAAGAGAAAGGAAAGAAGATGGAAGATGTTCCAGTGATACGAGATTTCCCAGAAGTATTTCCAGATGATTTGCCGGGTCTTCCACCAGAACGTCAAGTTGAGTTCCGAATCGACTTAGTACCTGGTGCGAACCCAGTCGCCAAAGCTCCTTATAGACTTGCGCCTTCGGAATTGCAAGAATTGGCGAGCCAGTTGCAAGAACTGACTGATAAAGGATTCATTCGCCCGAGCCATTCACCATGGGGTGCACCGGTCCTGTTTGTCAAGAAGAAGGACGGGTCATTCCGAATGTGCATCGATTATCGCGAATTAAACAAACTCACAATTAAGAATCGATATCCACTGCCGCGCATCGACGATCTCTTCGATCAGCTTCAAGGCTCGGCATGGTTTTCAAAGATCGATCTGAGGTCTGGGTATCATCAGCTTCGCGTACATGATGATGATATTCCCAAGACTGCTTTCAGAACGAGATATGGCCATTATGAATTTTTGGTAATGCCTTTCGGCCTTACCAATGCACCTGCGGTTTTCATGGACCTCATGAACCGTGTTTGCAGGCCATACTTGGATAAATTTGTGATTGTATTCATTGATGATATTCTGATATACTCAAAGACTAAGGAAGAACACGAGAAACACCTTAAGTTGGCTTTGGAGATCCTAAGAGAGGAGCGACTGTATGCCAAATTCTCTAAATGTGAATTTTGGCTTAAAGAAGTTCAATTCTTGGGACACATAGTCAACGAATACGGTGTTCACGTGGATCCTGCAAAGATTGATGCTGTGAAGAATTGGAGTACGCCGAAGACACCGACGGAGATTCGATCGTTTCTTGGACTCGCCGGTTACTATCGGCGGTTCATATCGAACTTCTCCAGGATTGCTGTCCCTCTCACTGCTTTGACTCAAAAGAATAGGCCATACGAGTGGGGACCAAAGCAAGAAGAGGCATTTCAGATTTTGAAGCAGAAACTTTGTGATGCTCCTGTCTTGACATTGCCTGATGGAAATGATGATTTTGTAGTCTATTGTGATGCATCCAACCTAGGTCTCGGTTGTGTTCTCATGCAACGAGGAAAGGTTGTGGCTTATGCATCAAGACAATTGAAGATTCATGAGAAGAACTACACTACACACGACTTGGAACTAGGTGCAGTCGTGTTTGCTTTGAAGATATGGAGACATTATCTTTATGGCACAAAGTGTGTAGTCTTTACTGATCATAAGAGTTTGCAACATATTCTGAATCAGAAAGAGCTCAATATGAGACAACGGAGATGGGTTGAACTGTTGAATGATTATGACTGTGAAATTCGCTACCATCCTGGTAAGGCGAATGTAGTAGCAGACGCGCTTAGTCGCAAGAGTCAAGTTCAAATCCATAGTGTCCGAGTGCACAATAATCTCCGAAATGATGTTCTCACGGCCCAACAACACTCATTAGCTCAAGATGACTTGAAAAATGAGATGTCCTGCGGGGCTGAAATTTTATTGGAAACTAAGGATGATGGTTTGATGTATTACTTGAATCGGTTGTGGATACCGAACAGAGGTGATCTCAGGATGATTATTATGAATGAAGCTCATAAGTCTCGTTACTCATCCATCCAGGTTCTGACAAGATGTATCAAGACCTTAGGGGCTTGTACTGGTGGCCTGGAATGAAGAAGGATATTGCTGAGTATGTGTCTAAGTGCCTTAACTGTGCCAAAGTCAAGGCAGAACACCAGCGACCTTCTGGATTGTTAATACAACCTGAAATACCAATGTGGAAGTGGGAGAATATCTCTATGGATTTCATTACTAAACTCCCACGAACCGCAAATGGTAAAGATAGCATTTGGGTGATAGTTGATAGATTAACCAAGTCGGCTCATTTCTTACCGATACGCGAAACTTACCCTGTGCGGAAGTTAGCTCGTATTTACATTGATGAGATCGTTAGCCGACATGGTATTCCCTTAAGCATAATATCGGACCGTGATGCTCGTTTCACGGCACGATTTTGGGAATCACTTCATGAAAACTTTGGAACAAGACTGGATCTTAGCACTGCTTATCATCCTCAAACGGATGGTCAAACAGAGCGAACGATCCAAACATTAGAAGACATGTTAAGAGCCTGTGTCATCGATTTCAGTGGCAACTGGGATAGCCACCTACCATTGGTTGAGTTCTCGTATAACAACAGTTATCACGCGAGCATTGGTATGGCACCATTTGAAGCTCTTTATGGCAGGAAATGTCGGTCACCTATTTGTTGGACCGAAGTTGGCGATTCGCAGATTACTGGTCCCGAGATTATTCAGGAAACGACTGACAAGATCCGCCAGATCCGTGACAATCTGTTAGCTGCTCGCAGTCGACAGAAGAGCTACGCGGATAAACGAAGAAAACCTTTAGAGTTTGAAGTGGGAGATATGGTATTACTTAAAGTGTCGCCTTGGAAGGGCGTTGTACGATTTGGGAAAAAGGGGAAGCTTGCTCCACGATATGTTGGCCCTTTTAAGATTCTTGAACGGATCGGGAAGGTTGCTTACAAATTGGAACTTCCTCAGGAACTTAGTAACGTGCACCCGACATTCCACGTGTCCAATCTAAGAAAGTGCTTAGCTGATCAGGATCTTCAGGTACCACTCGATGACATTCGCATCGATGATACCATGCACTTTGTTGAAAAACCAGTGGAGATTATGGATCGTGAGGTTAAACAGCTCAAACGCAGTAGAATTCCAATTGTCAAAGTACGTTGGGAATCGAAGCGGGGTCCAGAATTCACATGGGAGCGGGAAGATCAGATGAAGCTTAAGTACCCACATTTATTTACTACGGTCACTCCAAGTAGAATTTCGGGACGAAATTCCTTTAACTAGGGGAGACTGTAGCATCACTGTACTTTCAGTTGTCCGTACGTCCGTACATCCGTACGATTGTACTGTTACGACTGGAGATTTATTAATTATTAATGATTATGAATTACTGATATTATCACTGTACTGGTATGCATGACTACGATTTATTATATGCGTAAACCACAGGAAGTTTAGTTGTAATTCAACTAAACAGGCCTGTAGTGTTTATCGCAGTGCTTTATTATTGATGAGTTAATGGTCTGAGAATAGATTTGGGATTTGAGATGGAGTTGTTTGAGTCTGGTTACTAAACGTAGTCAAGGACCCATGGTCATGGTTTATCGAAATAGCGGTGGGACGGTGGCTAGGGCAGTTGCGACTGACCCTTACATATGCCCTATATATATGCATATTTCGGTCTATCATGGATGTGTCAGTGACTTGGTTTAGTGGGTTGTGGTTTGGGAATATAATATTTAAGTTAATAAATAATGAGATTAATAAATACGCGATGTGAGGTTACGGTCATTATATAAACGCGAATGTTGATTCAGAAATATTAACTTAATAATGTATTCGTGTGGGTGACGATTCACACGAATATAATTATTAAGGATGGTACTCTGAAATGATATTCCATAAATCGTAAATCAAATCGAAATGCGATACGAGCGTCACATTCGAAAAGGTGACGATCTTTGCGAATACGTACGCGAGTAACGCGTTTCGACGAGATAATTAAATAGTATCTCACGATATAAAATTAATAAACGAAAACTTAAAATGTTTATTAGGAATCACAACCTGAGATGTTTTCGAATAAATTAATTTATTTAAATAATTATTTAACGAAAACGAAACGGAATTTATTTTACGAAACAAACTATTTAAACTTATTTTAATTAAATAAAACTAATTCATTTAAAACGAGTTATTGTTTTAAATATGTTACGTTAGAAAACCGAGCATTTTATTTATTAATATCGCGATAAAGACGAGACCGAACACGCGGGAACGGATGGTTACAAATGGTGGAAGACTCCACCATTTTCTTTCATTCTCACCATCTTCTCTCTCTCTCTAAAAACACACACACACACATTCTCTACCTTCTCTCTAACTTTCCAAGCTCGATTCTTGACGGATCTTCGAACTTTCGGTGGCTACGCGTTCGGGAGATCGAAGGGAACACGAAGATACTAGGGAACCTATCATTTGCTCGCAATTTGAAGGTAAGAAACCCATTTTATGTTCGGTTTTGGGTGAAAACCCTATTTCCGTTATGGATACTCACTTAAACCAAGATGTAGGGTTTTGTGTTGTGTAAATCGAGTTACTATTGAACTGAGGAAGACTAGAGACGACCTTGTAACCTACAGATCTAGAAAATGATGCGAATGGGATGAGTGCAGGTCGACGAACCTGCGTAGGGGCTGGCCGAACCCTGCAAACATCCTGGCCTAGCCTTTTTCCTGCTGAGCGAACCCTCTGGGCGGGAAAACGAGGTGGCCGAACCTTGGTGATTGCCGAACCCTGCGAACCCGTTTGGGTGGCGAACCATGGGAACCAGCAGAACCAAGGTTTAGGCAACGAACCCTAGCAGCTCTCACGAACCTTAGCTCAGCCGAGCCTTTCCATAGGCGAACCCTGCCAACCGACGAACCCTTCTGGGCTGCAACAGTAGCCGAACCCTTTCCCTCGTGAAGGAATCAGCGAACCCTTGGACTGGATTCCTCTAGAGCCGAACTATTTGGGTTTTGTCGAACCTAGGGATATCACATGGGCCACGAACCCTAGCCAACTCCCTGGAACGAACCATTTATATGTTAGCCGAACTATGCATGGGTCATGAACTATCTTAGGCGAAGCTTAGGTTGACCGAACCATAACTAATGGGCCGAACCTTGGCTGGGTTTTGCCAAGGGTTCGCTGCCCACAAGGAGGACTTGACCTATTTTCATTTAATTAAGAGTTTAAACGATGTAAAGGATCATGAATTACGTACATATATATATATACATGTCCACGCATGCATGGGAATACCAAACCACCACCTTTTCTCTCTCTATATACATAAATGTTCTAAAAACTATAAACTACATATATATTGGGTTAGAGGAGACAAAGTTAATATGTGAATCGGATATTTTAAATACACTTTTATTAAACTAAGTGAATATAAAGAATTGGGCTATGATGGTGGTTTGAATGAAGTCATGCATGTGAGAATAGATATATGTGTAATAGGATCATTATCCTAACACGTGCCTACTTAGGAGTTAATACCAAGGAGCTTAGGATTTCTCATCATTTGATAATGATAAAAGATGTAACAAATGTGTTAAACTTTGAGGCAATTGTTAATGAAACCCTAGGGGTAACAACTTAACTTAGGATCAAGTAAACTAAGTTAAGGAAATCTTTAGTGTTTTAAAGTAAACACTTATGGATACAAAACACACTAATTACAGATTTGTTGAGTTGACTTTGAGTTTACATACGCGAGCGCGCATAATACGAGAACACGAAATCTAAGGACTTCAGGTGAGTTCTCATAACCTCCTTTTTCTTTAAACTGTTTTAGTTTTAAAAACTCGGAGGTGAAACATGTATACCGGTTTAAATATTATTTTGATAACACAAGGTTAATACCTGTTTATCAATACGATATTCACATTTGAAAATATTATTATTAATGGATTATCTATTATTTCTTTATATCCGTGTAAACATTGTTATTGACTTAGGTAAATAACAAAGATTACATGTATTGTCACGTGGATGATTTCCACATCCGTGAATCATTACTCTTAACTTCGGTTAATTGTTTTGACTTCATGTATTGTCACGTGGAGGGTTTCCACATCCGTGAAGTATTGCTTTTGACTTCGGTTAATTGCTTTGACTTCATGTATTGTCACGTGGTTAGCGACCACTCCATGATTCATGTATCTAACTTATGTTAATTACATAAGGAATCATGTATAGTCACGAACATTGATTGAGAATATGATTGATTGAGTTTGGTTGATTTGTTGTGGATTGATTGCTTATATTTGATTATGATTATTTGTGATTGGCTATGATTGATTTGGTTATGTGGTTATGTGATTGTGTATGTGTTTGGCTGTTGAATTGATGGATGTGTGTTGGATTATCTCATACAGGTATTCATATGGATTTTCTCAAGAAGATCATAAGTTTCATACTCGTTTTTAATAAAACATTTTACAAAACCATTTTAAGTATAAACTTTCAAACTCATTTTACTAAATCGTTTTTAAAAATGAAAACTTATGATTACTCACCAACTACTTTTGTAGTTGACACTTGTTTTCTTACATGTTTCAGGTGATGGAGACAAGTAGGATGAAGAGGATGATCTCTTCTATTTTGGACATCATCATCATATAGGATTCTTGGACTTAGTTAATTAACTAAATTTCTGGCGATTAGAGTTTAGTTAGTTTAACTAAATCTTTTGTGTATTGGATGTATTTGATTCATGATGATCATGATTTTTGTGTAATTATTGTGGTTGATTAAATGATATATGATGACATGATTTAGATGCCCATGAGCTTGTGAACAATCTACACATCCCTCGTGGCATCCCGATGATTCCGCCGTCGGTCGGGGTGTTACAAGAACCTTGATGTGAATCTGATGTTTCTATCAGAAATAATGGACAATGGCACACCGTGGCGTACCACTATCTCATTGATGTACAGTCTCGCCAGTTTATCCATCGTGAAGGTCTCACACATCGGCAAGAAGTGAGCAGATTTTGTCAAACGATCAATGATAACCCAAATCGTATCATGACCACAGGAAGTGCGGGGCAGCTTGGTAATGAAATCCATAGCTATTTGTTCCCACTTCCAGAGCGGAATCTCATGTTGTTCCAGTAAACCGGATGGTTTCTGGTGTTCCGCATTTACCTTTGCACACATAAGACATCGGCTGACGTACTCGGCTATGTCCTTCTTCATTCCCGGCCACCAATAAAATCCACGCAAGTCTTGGTACATTTTATCAGCACCTGGATGAACAGAGTATTTAGTCTTGTGTGCTTCATCGAAGATCAGTTTTCTCAATTCGTCTACCGCCGGAATGCATATATGATCCTGGTAGTAGATCACTCCATCAGGATTGGTATCAAATTGTTTCTCTGCTCCACAGTCAAGTTCCTTCTTTAGATTTCCTCGGTCAACTGATTCTTGTTTTGCTTGAATGATCTTGTCTCGTAAGCTGGTTTGCACAGTCATTCCCATTGCTCTGATGCGCAAAGGTTTGACTCGTTCCTTCCGGCTCAAGGCATCAGCTACAACGTTCGCCTTTCCTGGATGGTACTTGATCACGCAATCGTAATCATTTAGAATTTCTACCCAACGACGCTGTCGCATGTTGATCAAATATATGCTGCAGACTCTTGTGATTAGTAAATATGGTACACTTGGTGCCATATAAGTAATGTCTCCAAATCTTCAATGAAAAGATTACAGCTCCCAGTTCCAGATCATGAATAGTGTAGTTCTTCTCATGAACCTTTAACTGTCTTGATGCATAAGCGATGTCTTTGTCCCGTTGCATTAGTACACAACCAAGTCCCTGATGGGAGGCATCACAATAAACAACAAAGTCATCACAGCCTTCTAATAGGGATAAGATTGGAGCATCACATAATTTCTGCTTCAATGTCTGGAAAGCATTTTTTTGTTTCTGTTTCCAAACAAACGGTTCGCTTTTCTGTGTTAACTTGGTGAGTGGCAGGGCTATCTTAGAAAAGTTTGAGATAAACCTTCTATAATAACCTGCCAATCCCAAAAAAGATCGTATCTCCGTCAGTGTCTTCGGAGTATTCCAGTTCTTTATCGCTTCAATCTTGGCGGGATCTACGTGTATTCCCTCGCTGTTGACTACATGACCCAGAAATTGAACTTCTCTTAGCCAGAATTCACATTTAGAGAATTTGGAATAGAGTTTCTTTTCCTCCAAGATCTTCCTGAGATGTTGCTCGTGCTACGTTTTGCTTTTAGAATAGATCAGTATGTCATCAATAAGGACAATGACAAACTGATCCAGATACGGCTTGCACACTCGGTTCATGAGATCCATGAAAATCATTGGTGCATTCGTCAACCCGAAAGGCATCACCATGCATTTGTAATGCCCGTATCTGGTCCAAAACGTCGTCTTCGGTATGTCTTCATCTTGAACTCTGAGCTGATGATATCCAGACTACAAGTCAATCTTCGAGAAGTATTGGGCTCCTTGCAGTTGGTCAAACAAATCATCAATCCTCGGCAATGGATACTGATTCTTGATGGTTAGTTTGTTCAGCTCGCAGTAGTCTATGCACATTCGAAACGATCTGTCTATCTTCTTCACGAACAAAACCGGAGCTCCCCAAGGCGAGTAGCTCGGTCGGATGAAACCTTTATCAAGTAGTTCATGTAACTGCTTTGACAATTCCTACATCTCCGAAGTGCTAACCTGTAAGGAGATTTAGCAACAGGAGTTGCTCCAGGAAGTAAGTCAATTCGAAACTCTACCAATCGCGTAGGTGGCAAACCGGGTAGGTCTCTAGGAAATACTTTCGGATACTCTTTCACTACTGGTACGTATTGAATCTTTTTCTTGTCCTTCTCCTTTTCCACCACGTGAGCCAGGAACGCCACGCACAGCTTTTGTAGATACTTACGCGCCTTTATGCAAGAGATGATTTTGACACTTCGTTTTGCTTGATCCCATCTGACTTCCAATACGCGATCATTCGGCAATGGAACTCGAAGCAGCTTTTCAGAACTGATGACTTCCACCCGATTAGATGAAAGCCAATACATTCCAACAATGATTTTGAAACTACCCAACTCCATCGGTATCAAATCGATGGTGAAAGTATGACCATTAAGTGTCAATAGGCAATTCCTGTATACTGTACTAATTGTGATCTGTTTCCCGTTAGCTACTTCTATGATATAAGGGGAATCTAACTATTCCTCTATAGAATCAAGTTGGCATGCAAAGTCGGTAGAGATAAAACTCTGATCCGCACCAGTGTCAAATAGAACAGATGCATAAAAGTCACGTAAGAAAAATGTACCAGTGACCACGTTAGGGTCTTGGCGTGCAGCTGGAGCTCCTATAACGAAAGCTCTTCCACGGGGTGCTTGAACTGCCGGTTGTGCTTTCTTCGGGCAGTTCTTTGCAAAGTGGCCCTATTCGCCACAGTTATAGCATCCACTGGTGTTCCGGTTGTTGGGTGGAGGGAGAGCTAAATCAGCATTGTTGACTGCTTGGTTAGGTATCATCCGACAGTGTTGGACCCAATGGCCCTTTCGTCCACACCCAGTGCATTGCTTGCACGGAGTGTTAGCAACATGATGGTATTGACACTTGCCACATAAAGGATAGGCACCAGTGTAGGGTCTTCTGTTGGGGTTCTGTGGTGCAGCTGCTACTTGTTGGAGAGGGGTGGCCATCATATAGTTCTTGATGACCTTCTGTTTCTTCTTCGGGTGATGGTGGGGTTTCTTTGACGACTCTTCTCTGTGTTTGCCGGAGTCAGCCTCTTTCTTCAAAACTCCCGAGGCTACCATCAGATCAGTGAGTTTCGCAGACAAACTCACAGCAGACTCCATAGTAACAGGGTTTGCAGCAACAACTAAACCCTGAATGCAGGCGAGAAGTCCACCTATATATCGGTCAATCCTCTTCTCCAATGTTGGTACCATATTTGGCACTAACGCAACCAACTCGTGGTAACGAGTAGTATATCCCATATGATTAGCACCATTCATCACATTGTTTGATAATTCAACCTCTAGTTTCTGCAGCTCGTTCTTAGGGTAGAATTCAGTTCTTAGCAAAGTCTTGAAATCTTCCCACGGCATTGCCATAGCTTCTTCTCTTCCTCTAGCATTGATCTGTGAGTTCCACCAAGTCAAAGCCCGCTTGTTGAATGAACCCGCAGAGTAGCGAACTTTGAGGTGCTATGGACAACCGCTGATGTCCAGAGTAGTCTCCATCTTTTCTATCCATTGGATTAATCGAACGACTCCTTGAGTTCCGCTAAAACTAGGCGGCTTACATCCTACAAATGACTTGTAGGAGTAGTGAGATGAACCGCCGGTATTTTCACTGGCGTCTCCTGATAAGTTACCAGTGTTGTTGCTGTTGTTCCGAATGCGGTTAAGCATATCCGGTATCACCTCCTTCAACTGATTAGTCAGCTGGCTGCTCAGTAGTGTTGCTAGGGCAACGGTAGCAGGATCCAGTATCTGAGTCGTGCTCGGGCCTGGAGATAGGTTAAGTGGAGAAGGAGGAGGTAGAGGAGGTGGTGGTGGTGAATCAGCCTGTGACGGTGTTGACGAGTGTGGAGCCAAATCGTGCGGTGGTGGTAACAGGGGAGGTTGTCTTTGTGGCGGCATTCTGATCATAACCAAAAGAATATTGTTAGTGTAGTGAGAATGCTGAAGACACAGTGCAATTAAAATCTTAAGTCATGTGTTCCCTACATGCAGGGTCCCTGGGTTATAGTCTAGGCCAAACCATTTAAATAAGTGACCTATATTTCTCTATAATCAGGGCTCTGATACCAATCTGTCACACCCCGAGCAGGCGGGCCGGATCGTGTGTCTCGCCGGTCGGAAGGTTCCCAGGGCATGATATCGGGAATGATAATCGTGATGATCGGATTGTTTACATTGCACATGATATATATAAATGAGAAACTGCTAAATGAAAATAGAATTACAAAGTTACATTACATCAGTTTAGTTTATAATTTAACAATGTAAATCTACTATCAACATCATAAGTCTTCAATCTTGTATCTACACAAGATATACAAAATAATCTATTAAATGATGTTTCAAAAGTATGCAGGTCCAAAAATGCTAGATCCTCTAACTGGTATACTAGCTCAAAAACAATAACTTCTTAATTGACATGTTCGTCACCTAAGAAGTCATGCAAAAAGATCAAGTCAACACATGGTTGGTGAGTTCATATAGTTTAGTATTTGAAAAATAGCTTTGAAAACCTTTTTTCCGTAAAAACCATAACCTAATTAACTTCACCTATAACATCCAGTTCGGTATCCTTATATAGAGAGCAGATGCTGGAGGGGAAGGAAGACCGGGCTTTCGCCCCAGGCTTGAGCCTTTAAATTAAAGGTATAAGCTGTGATGTGATAGGCACGAAGTCAAGCAACCTATGAGTAAGTACTCCCGGTCTATACCTTGGCTAAAGTATCTTGCCAGGTACGCTAAGCTACATTGGTTTTCTATCCCTAAAGAGAATATAGGGCATACGAAAGGGTCGAGCCTACAACCCGCCCAGACGCCATCCCACCACATACTAAACAACATGTGACATTGTTGTTAATGATAATTAAGCATTTTTACCTGCCATTCACTTCCATCCCATCATAGTTCTAAACATGTACACAAAAGATTTGTTCAACTCTCTGGTAACAACCCTAAACTCATTAACACCACATGTAATATCTAGATCAGTATGCTTATATATAGGGCATACGAAAGGGTCGAGCCTACAACCCGCCCAGATGCCATCCCACCACATACTAATCCACATATGACATTGTTGTTAATGATAATTAAGCATTTTACCTACCATTAACACATTAGTTCTTCAGTTCTTTGTTCCTGTAACTACACAAATTTGAAATCTCAATTAATTCATTAAGTTCATCATGAAATCATGATCAAACATAACATTTGTAGAAACAATTCAATAAATGCTTAGTTAAATAAATAAACATTTAATAAAATCTAATACCTAATGATTGGGCCTTGGTCAACTCGAGTAGACTAGTCTAGCAATCAGGGTTCTTAGTAGTAAAGGAGATCAGTAAACATCATCAAGCATGCGACCTATACTCAATCAGTCAAGCTAGGACATCTTTTGAAATATAGGATTTTATTGACCGTTCACATGCTATCTTTGAATATTTCCCAGATGTTCCTCAAAACAGTTAGGGAATACTGTAAATATCATCAAACATGTGTCTCATATTCGATCAGTCTAGTTAGGACATCTTTCAAACCTGAGAATGGCACATGCTATCTTTGATATTTCCTAGTCAAACCCTTGAAAGTAGTTCTTTGTTCATAGTTCTTTGAAATAGATTCTTTGACAACACACCACACACACCACTGAAAATAGTTCATTATAGTAAACCGTTAGTTCTTTGAAAATAGATCTTTAGTTCTTTGTAAATAGACCTATGGAAATAGTTCTTTGCTGTAGACATTTAGTTATTTGAAAGTAGATCTTTGAAAATAGTTCTTTGATTTGAAATAGTTATCTACTCATAATGAATAAACAACTTACCTTGAAATCATGTATATTGTATACCTAGACAGAAGCTAGGATAACAATTATACATATAAACATATGCTAAGTAAAAGCATTTAAGTAAATATCATCTTACGAAAATAATTTACGCATGCTTCTCAACCCCGCATTTGAAAACAAAAATGTTTAGAAAAGAGGTAATGAACTAACCTGTGTTGCTCTGTATTGTACTACCACAAAATGCGCGCTCTCTGTTTGTAGACTAAGTATCATCAGTTCCTGAGTTGTTTTAAAAGAATTCGAATACGATAAGTGTACGTATTATAGACGCATCTAGAATTCAGTCTTGGTGTGCAACTAAGTGTCCTTTGTGCTAATAGGTTTCTAATTTAATTCATTTGAAGTTAAATATCAAGTCAAAATCATTTCTTTTAATTTCGTAGAGTTTATAAACCATTTTCTTTATTTGAAAACATAATTCACTTTAATAGAAAGACATTTAACATGTGATGGGCTTAGGTTAAGCCCATTGGGCCAATCTCGAGCCCATAGTTTGCTTTTAATTTCCCATTTGATTTCTTGTCCAAACTTTGATTAGCTAACATTAGATAAGTTAGATAAACTATCAAGGTTAGCTACATATCATTATAGATTGTCCTAAGGTTTAGGTGTTAATATTTGAATCAACACTTAACACCTTTGATCATCATTGTGATACCCATGATTCCCAAATGTTTTGAACTCACTGGATGTTAACAACCCATATATATAATTGTTAGCACGATTTAGAAGAAAATCTGTTTTCCTTAAAACTCTAACATTTGGGTTCGGTCATCATGGAGTCAGCGAACCTCTAGACCATCAATCAAGGTTCAGCACTGATAGTAGGGTCGACGAACCTCTAGGGTTCGGCCTACTCTGACTAGCAGCCCACAGGTTCGTGTCTGTATGATGGTTCGGCCAATGTAAAGTTCGTAGCATGTGAGGGTTCGTTTAATGCAGGGTTCGCTTCTCTGGGTTCGCCATGCATGCAGGTTCGTGGGTGAAGACCTTAATTGATACCAGGTTCGTCTTGATTGATGGTTCGTCCCATTCGAAGGTTCGTGGCTCCTAGGGTTTGCATGTCCGTGGCTCGGACACGCAGGGTTCGTTTTCCCCAGAGGTTCGGTCATTATAGGTTCGTGCCAATGGGTTCGGCTATCCTGGAAGGTTCGGCCAAGAGGAGAGCTTCTAGGTTCGGTCATGGGTTCGTAGGCCCAAGGTTCGCTGCTAGCTGGTTCAGGGTTTCACAAGTTCGGCTAGGGAAAAACCCTAGGTTCGGTCCCTCATTCCAGGTCGCAGTGGGTTCGGCCAACGGCTGATAGGTTCGGCCGATCAGTTTTCAGGTCACGAACCAGCAGCATCTTCTTCCTCATCGATCCTAACCTGATACAAGTTATTTCCCAAAGCTTCCTAGTCCCTCATAGGGGCTCGTCTAAGTGTTTTCTCAGTGTTAGGTCAATTTGAACCACAATGAGTTCAAGAAATCATGGTTCACACCAAAAACCGAAAATATAACTAGAGGTTTACCTCGAAATAATGGATGAAAGCTTGAATTTCTTGTACTTCCGTGATCTACGTGATGAGATGATCGTTTTGACACCAAAAACTCCCGATTTCGTGAAGAATAGGATGAGAAATCTTAGAGAGAAGGTGGAGAAGAAATCTAGAGAGAGAGACGAATTTGTGTGTGGGAAATGGGTTGTTGGTGGTTGGTTGTGACATTAGTGCCTCATTAAATGTTTCTAGAATACTCGGTACGTTTGGTTTCGCTCGGTTTCGCGTAAAATGTCAGTTGTTCGTAAATTTTCGTAACGAACGGTTCGGTTTTAAAGTAAGGTTTATAAAATTATTTTAGGTGATTATTCCTAGTAAATTAACTAAATATCTTTTGTTTATTTAGAATTTTCAAAATTATTTAATTACTCTTTAAAATCGAATCATACACTCGTCGCGCGTATTCGTTTGTATCGTCACCCGTACGAACACGACGATAACTATATTTTCAATATTGTTTTCTAATTATCGGATATCATTCAGAACGTTAAACTTTCAGATATATTCGTACAGATTGTCAGCTATACGAATAATCCATCGATTTAGCATTCTCGTAACGACATCCGTGTTGTTTTGTTCTGTAAAGCCTCACATACGTTTATACATAATAAACTCCTAACAAATCATCACATGATGGTTCTGTGTTGCCAGATATTTATCTGACTAATGGACCATGTTTTCTGATTTTTTGTTTTTTGAAATGATTCTGAATTCACTGTTTGATAACACGAAATGATAATGATATATATTATAAACATGAAATACACTGAAATGCATATAGTTTTGTACTTGATTACTGTTCATGCTACTGTTCGAGATCACTGTTCCGGTACTGTTTCCGGCACTGATGTTACAGGAGGATATGAAGTTGTATATGAAATCGTTTAATCAACCTCCCATTTTCAAGCCTGGTCGAGATTGCAATACTACTTCTTCACAATCCACAATAGGCTAAAAGAGGCTACATGATAGTGAGGATGATTAGAGATACTAGGAGAATGTTAAGAAGAATTAGAGTTTCGATAGCATCAATCTAGGGAGACTATCATCATTTCCGGACAAAGTCCAGGATCCTACAAGTCCAAGGAAACATCAAAATAATGATGCCATCCTTCGAAAACCTTTACTCATTGTAAGGAATAATTTAGCCTTCAGAATACTAAAAGCTTTCGAATAATAGATTTACCCTTATGAAGACTAGACAAAAGATAAAACTTCTGATAGACAACAATTTCAGACAGTGAGCTGCTTCTGACCAATACTCTGTTGATCCCCATTTGAAGAATGTTAGTTGAATTGACTACAAAAGTCTGAGAAGAATATGAAACATTTAAGCGTTAGTAAGAAAAACAACTTAAAACTTCCACAATAGCAGTGTCAATTGAGATCACATCAGAAGACCGTGTACCTCGTTATATTTAGATATTTTTTTTATCTTAGGTATTTGATGTAAAGTTAAAGTGGCTATTTGTATTAATTATAATTAATGTGTCTTGGTATGTTAAACCATAATAATATACTTGAATTAGCTTTTCTTTGTTTTTTTTTTCTGGTATAAATTCAGTCTTGTATTCCTACTAAATACAATTGTAGCTTTATGTATATAACGTGTCAAATGTAAACCGCTAAGGGTGAATTTAATGAGTCTTTTAACTTTACAATAGTTTAAAGAAATACAGTTAAAGCTTGAAAGTAAATTTTTGTGTTTAAGTGTTTATCTTATTAATTGTTTGAGTGTTAGTAAGATCTTATTAACAGATATGCCGCTTGTGTTAACTTGTAATTAGAAAACATTGTGTTCAAGCTAACAATCCAATCCAACAGACATTCCTAAATAACATTTTTCTTCCATCAACCTTTTAGAGTTCTACTTTTTCCCTTTCAAGTTTTTAATTTTCCTTTTGTGTTTTTTTCTCATTTTTCTAATTATTCTTGTTTATTGTTTTGGTAATTAAAATTAATTTTGCACTTCATATACATGTTGCAATGTGTTTGTTTTTATTTGTGTAAAATTATGTTTTTTTATGTTTAAATGTAAATTTATTCGCTTTCTGATTTAAATTTTATTCACAAAGTTTTAAATCGTTATCACAATGTATGGATTTTAATACTTAAAGGTTTCGTTTACTTTTACAGTTTTAAATATTTTTGACTTTATCTTTTTTTATATTGATTCGTTTTCAATATAAATTAGCATAATCATGTTATTTAACAAGGCATAATGCATATAAATTTTCTTTTACCGCTTCACATACGCGAGAGCTTCAACATGTCAACTAATTTATTAGCTACTCCTTTTACCCCCATGTTTACAAATAAGATCGTAATTTAAATAAATAATGTAAATATTTGTGTTGGCTGCGTTTGTATGATTGCCATTGATTGATAACTAGACGCCAAATTGGATTTATAGCATGTTGCAGCCACCTTTAAGTCATTTGGTCAAAACCATCTTGGGTTGCTAGTTTTATATGGCTGCTGGCCGGTTTTATATTTAAAAAAAAAATACAAAGAAAATGATATATATCTTAAACAAAAAAAAAACAAATTTTTATAATAAAAAGAACTACTTAGCAAGATACTAAAACGACCAACGTTACATTATACAATATAAAACACTCAGCAACTAAATTAAAGAACCCCTAAGAGGATAGGTCCTTCCAATAGCTCACAATAAAAAGTTAAAACAATTTTTTTTAAAAATAATTTTGCATAATTTTAAAGTAAAAAATGATACAAATCTGATTACAAATGAGCAAAATCTGATTAAAAAAGAACACAATTTTTAAAGTGAATTAATTGTATGATGATAATTGTGTTTAACTTGTAAAGTCTATATACTTGTTATATACATTGAAAAGTGATTATTCAAGCAATTGGTTTTGAAATACTATGGATATGTTTGTTTTTTGGTTGCAACTAACCTAACCAGCTATTTACGCAAACCGATTTTTATCGATCTAATTTTTGCCCCCGTAAAAAATTTTCTACGTTCGCCTATTTAATTAATCTGCCCAAGCAACTTAAAGCATTTACGCATAAAACCATCTCATTTTAGGATTTCCTTTTAATTTGTCAAACACCTTTACACGTAGTGCAAATCTCTCCATTTTAATCTTCTAGTCCACAACGCCACTCGACATGTTATAGTCGAGGCCCATTGGATGACCTGATGCACTTTAACTACTATGGGCTTCAATAAATAGTTAAACCTAGAGTTGCACAAACCGGTTTTTTTTCATCAAACCGGTTCGGTTTCTAAACCGGTCCGGTTTGGGTAGTATAAGGGTGAAACTGGTTCGGTTTGAAAACCGGTTTGAGAGAAAAGGATGCCAAACCTATAGAAACCGGTTTGGAGGGTTGAAACCGGTTTGAAGGGGTTGAAACCGGTTCGAAGGGGTTTGAAACCGGTTCGGACCGGTTTATAAAACGGTTTTAAAGGCAAAATCCCGAACTTACGTCAAACCGGCGGTTCTGACCGGTTTGGAAACCGGTTTGGCAAGAACCGGTTTGAGATCCATTGATGACCGGTTTGTAAACCCAAACCGGTTTTTTTGTTCACCTCTGGTTAAAACACAATCCTCACAATATTTCTTTAAAACCCACGTCCAAAATTTGTTCTTCATCATCTTTTCTTATAAGCTATTGGTCGAATCAAGCTGTTACTCTAGATTTGTTTTTTTGTTTTTTTTTTCTTTTTGTTTCTTTTCCAACCGAGTTATTAATTCATGTATGATCTAAACCTTTTTATCCTATACGAGGGCATTGACGGAGCTTGACCGAGAAAATGGAGGGGGCCAAATGATTTTTGGAAAGAACCAGGATGCCTCGGCCCCTCGTTATATTTCTGTTCACATTGGTCGATTTAGTAGTATTTTGCCAGAAAATATTATAGGTATTAAGTTCAGTCTCCTATGTTTTTCATTCTTAAAAATTCTTCTACACACTAGGTGCTTTTTTTTCAAGTTCCACCGGTGCCTGTATGCAATAGTTGTTTTGAATCTTATTGAATTGAACTGCTCTCACATCTTCGATTATTCCCTGAAGAGATCATCACATCATAGTATGCCATGCAGGCCCGAGCAAAACATGTATATATGGAGAAATTGTCAACTCGTTGGCTCTTGCTTAATATTATTCATGCATAATTGAGTTATTACCGTGGGAGAAAATGTAGAAATACGACCGATCGTATATTAAAATACAATTGTTTGATAGAAAATCAAGTACCGTTACCGGTATGGTATGGACCCGATACCGTACAGGTAGATTTGGTACCGCTAATTGTACTTGATTTTCTTATATTTCGGTATCAGTACCAACCGGTACGGGTACCTATAAACTCCAAAAATTCTCAGATCAATACTGGTACCAGAATATAGATAGTTTTTGTTTGAATTTAATTATTTAGCTATCTAGTGTAGTTGAAAGAATATTTATCATACTGAGTTCAAACCTAATTTTTATTTTGATTCTCAAATATAAAAAATAATATAGAAATCTAAACGATGATACATTATTATTCTTCTGTTTGCAATTCTTAGTTTTGTAAACTTGATTTTTTATGATGTGTTCATACGATGCATTCATATTCTTAGATTTTTTTTTATTTTTCTTATAATTATGGCATAATATCAATAATTTGAAGACTAATATTATTAATCTTCATCCTAACAAAAATGTTAAAAAAAAGCGGTACAAAACCGGTAACCAATCTCGTACCTATGGTTTCGCTACCGGTATCAGTACCCAGTTTTTTGAAATTTCGGTACTTATACAGTGCCAATCTCATCCCTATATATAAACATACCAAATAATCAAATAAACATACCAAATAAACAAACCAAATAACCAAATGGTCATTGAGATGCTAACTCTTAATGAATATTAGTCTCTTAATGGTTAAAATGTCATTTAAGTCTGAATTGTTAAGAGTTAACATGAAGAGATAGCCTCTTAACCTTCAGACTTAATTAAGTTTCCTCTTAACGGTTAAGAGATTATTAAACTTTAAGAGGTAACATCTTAATTACTATTAAGAAGCTATCAAATAGTCCCTTACTAAAAATCTCTACACTTTCGATAGTTAACTTTAAGTCCACAAGCTAGATGGAAGTAAGATAAGATCCTATCCGTGTCAAGGTCATTAGCAGCAACCTTAATTCCTTGCAAAAATCATTTGTAAGATACATCACTCACGGCTTATTCGAAAAAACTTGTTTGTAAACGAGCCAAGTCGACTCAACACAGTTTGAGACAGAGCCCAGCTCAAAACACAGTTGGCTTGACTCATTGGTTCAGCTCGACTTTATGTGTGTGCAAGAAAAAAAGACTCGTAGCTTGAGCTCGATAAAAAGTTGTAGCCGTATCAGGTTGGCTCTAGAATTTTTGAGCTCAAGCCTAACTAGGCTTGTTTACAACCCTAACCCTGGTTATTGCCTCTATTTCAAAATAAATAGAAATGATACTAAGGAATGGTCCTGTCTAATCCTCAAACCACTCCCTCTATAAATGCATCCAATAACAAGTTATTGATTTATAATTATCTCGGCATAGTGGATCATTGGTTTTAGTTGTCAAACTTCCTCTTGAGTAAAATTATGCCATTTGAGTCAAAAAAATCAGTTGACAAAATATGCCAAAGGACTTAATAAACTTATATGTGAACTCATCTGGACCTCGTGATTTTTCACTACCACACGACATCAAACTACGACTCCTTTGTTCTTTCGATCCGTATTACGTTGTGTGTTTACGTCATAAGTTAAATCCATATATCTCATCCCATATGTCCATTATGTTCTTATCATCATCGTCAACAAATTTAGCCTCCAGTCTTTAGCTTTTGTCCATTATTCTTTAATTTCAATACCAGTTGTTTATCAGCAGCAGCCTAAGTAATAGGCGCATTCTAAGCATCTATCACCACCTTATTCAAAGCTGAACAAACAACAACAACCACCGTATCTTGCAAATCTAACATGTGACCACCGTTGCAAAAATCGGCCTAGACGCTAGGCGGCCATAAACTTTCTTGATTTCGCCCTAGGCGCTAGGCGGCCATAAATTGTCTCGATTTTGCCCTAGGCGGCCTAGTCAGATTTTTATTTTTTATTTTTATTTTTTGACTTTTTTGACATTTTTCTAGTAAAAAGTAATCAATTTCATGATTATTTAGACATTTTTCAAATAAAAATCTTTGATGTGTCTATGAAACATCGAATCAAACCACTTAACATCGAAATAAATCTCAAAACTTTGAAATCAATGTTTAAGTTTGTAGTTTTAACTACATTACTTAGTATATTTAAGTTTATTTTTTAAATTATTTGATGTATTATATATTAAATTATTTATATTGACGTGTGTATATCATATTTATTTGCAAAATTACATATAAAAATTCCAATCCGCCTGGTACCGATTAATCCCTAGGCTGTACCTCGCCGCCCGACTAGCGCCTAGCGACTTCTACAACCTTGCTTGTGACATATCTATTTGTTTGATCTTTGAAGGGTAAGATATATACAGACCTTACTTTTATTCCTAAGGAGAGAGATACTACTTCTAAAAACACTTTCTCTTAAGCAAAACAGACAAATGATAGATCATTTAACCTTGAATTATAAAATTTACAAGCAAGTGGTTCAAAACTAATCAACTTGGTGTAGAGGACCAACAAAGAGTGATCCGAAAGTTCCCTTTAAAGTGCTGTTAGCACAGCTTAATGCCAATGGTTCAGAAATGATGAGCACACTAACATACGATCAAGTTTCCTTATTACGTTCCGCTTTGTTGATGAATTCATTATGGTTCACCGATTCTAAGGGATCATATCATAGTTCCTTACTCCCTTAAACCCAGTTGTAGAAAATCAGTGACCTGAGGAGAGGCTGATTTAACCAGGAACAAGAGCTTTAGACACTTAGTCAAAACTTTTGGTATTAGCTCCCTCTAGGGTTTTGCACTTAATTTTAGTTATTTTGGTCGTTTAGTTTTCTTGTTTAAAGGAAAGAAAGAACATAAAAATAGTAAGGCAACACAAAGAAGATTTAGAAAAGTGTTGTAATTCATTCAAAGGATGTTGGGGTATAAATAGCCCCAACATTTAATGTTTCAGGACAAATACATGAAGAAGACAAACAGATAAGACTGAAGACACTTTTACAGACACTGTAGCACCATAATAGTACAAGTGTAAAGTCAACTAGGATCTTAAAAGATCTTGAAGTCTTCCGAGGTTCAGACAATTGTACTGATGCTAAAGGAGTTATTCTTTCAGAAGTTCTTCATAGGAAACTGATTAAACGAATCAATTATTCTTTTATCGGAAGCAGATGAAGGAAACACTTATTATTTCATCAGAAGACATTTGTTTATTCTTTCATCAAAAGACCATCATCGGAAGCTGATGTAGATACATAAGTCTTCCGAAGTAATGTTTTCTTCCGAAGCTTGTCTTCCGATGGAGTCTTCCGAAGCCTGTCTTCTGAAAGGGTCTTCCGAAGCTAATCTTCCAATAGTGTCTTCCGAAGCATCTTCATGTTTTCTTTCGAAACTTGTCTTCTGAAGCAATCTTCTTTCGAAGAGAATTTTATCTTTGGAAGCTAATGTCTTCCGAAGTTAGTGTCCTGCAACATCTATTCAACTTAATTATTTGAAGGGTGGTTTTGCTTCGTCAGTCCTTATATTTCAACAATCTCCCTCTGGACTGATGAAGCCAAAACCACTTTATTTTAGCTTTAAGAACCCAATCAAACTTTGTGAGAGAAGGATATAAGAATGGTTTAGGAGGGAATTTGTTCAATTGGAATTTGTGAGTTTGGACAAAACCTATTATATGGAGTAAACTTCTCTTTTGCTCCATGTGGTTTGACAAAAGTAACCATTTTCATCCAAATTTTGAAATCTTGCAATTTTCCTCCGTTAGTTTCAGAAAATTAACCATTTTAGTCCCTGTGGTTTGACAAAAATAACCATTTTCATCCAAAGTTTAAATAGACTTTGAATGAAATTGGTTAATTTTCTGAAACTAATGGAGGAAAATTGCAAATTTCAAAATTTGGATGAAAATGGTTACTTTTGTCAAACCACAGGGAGCAAAAGAGAAGTTTACTCTATATGTTATTTAGAATTGGTATGTCCTTAGAGGAAAACCAAAGTAGGTTGCCTGGATATAGCAAGTGCTCCTTGTTTATTTAAGCTTTAGCCTCTTTTGAGAATGAGTTATGTATTCTCCCTCTTTTTGGCTTTATCAGCCGGGACATTGAAGCAGAAGGTAAGGTAGGGAAGTTAGAGAAGCAGGAAGAAGTGAGCTAGATACTTCTTGAAAAGCAGTGGTAGAAAGGTGGGAGTAGTGAAGGTGGTTGAAGGGTTGGAGACCTTCAAGTGAAGGTGCCTGCATTAGGATGGATTGGGAGTGCAGGACTTGGTTATTCAAGATTGTTGTGACTAACATGGTGAGTTTGGTCACAGCAACCTGAATATGAGAAGTAGAATCCATCAATTCCTTTATGTTAAGAACTGATTCGTCCATCGTGTTACAGATATCATCCGAATCCCTGACTTAAGAGTCAGTTTTATCATGACCTGAGTCCATCTCATAAATGTCATAAACCCCTTTTTCTTGGTTCCGGGGATTACCAGCCTTAGTTTAAAAATAAAACTTCATGGGCTCTGGCCATACCAGGAGTCTTATTGCCTGATCCATTCAGATGAGAATCCATTGGATTTTCAAGTGATATAGATGCTCCAAATATATGATCATGAAGTCTAGATGGACTTGACATCCGGATCTCATCCTCTTTTCCATGGGTAAGAGATTTATCAAGGAGAGTGGGGGCTTTTAGAAAGAGCAGAGATGTCCTTGGGAGAGAGGACTACCATCTGAGTGTCAAATGACATTTCAGTGGTTAATGAGGGTTCCCTTTGGAATACAACATCATCCTGTTGAGAGGATTGATAAGGAGCTGGAAAGGGAAGAGATTCTTGATTCATTTGTGAGGATGGAACATATGTATCCACGTGTTCAGTAGGAACACAGACATGTTCAGGGATCTCATCTTTCTAAACAGAGTTTTTGGACTTATTAGGCTTAAAAGGTTTTGAAAGAATTATTTTATGGCCAGTACCTGTCATAGGTGTGAAAGAGAGGTGGATGTGGGTTCACTGAAGATGGGTGTTTCCTCAGTGTCATCCATCAGTGTTTAATCTTGTGAATACCTGCTTATCGATGTCCTTCATGGTACTATGAGAATCAATAAGACAAACTTAACACACAGCAGACTTGGGACATTTCTGGTAATGTACCAGATGATCAAGGATAAGTTATCACATTGCATGTCATTTAAACCATTTTCTCTAACTTTTTGATCTTGAGAAAGGGACTGCAAATACATGTGATACGCAAAGCAGAAGAAATCTTTGTGCTCAATCAGGTTTTTAAGTTAACCTTATAAGCACATTATTAAGAGCAGTATCGAGAAGAAGTGAGAAAGTCAAAAACACTTCTTGGTTATGTTTGAGATTATGATTACAGAGAAGTTTGAGAAGATAAGAAAGTTGAATACTTACACACCATGACAAGAAGACATGTTTATGCACACCTTGAAGTACAGACGAAGCTTTGTGATGAATGAAGACTGGTCCGAAGCCGTTACACCATTATTGTAAGCTTGAAGCTTAGAAAAATTTTGTGTAAGTGCTTCGTGCCAAGCGACATGCCTGACAAGTGATCATCCGTAGCCATGAGCATTACTTAGAATTTTGAAGGTGATGAAGGGTTTCTTGATAATCAGATGATTAAGAAAGCTTAAGTAGATTAATAGTGAGAGAGATAAGAAATGAAAATGGTGATCAGTGATTTAAATAAGATTATTGGTTATTAAGATGACGTCAAGTATCTTCTCGAGCTGTGGGAGTTAGCATTGAGAATCGAATCTTGCAGAGAAGTTGACAACTGTCATATCAGGTGCAAGGCTCAAGAAGTTTTACTTGCATATCGGAGAACCTTATCCTCAGAAGCAATTTAAAAGATCATCTAATGATTTTCGGAAGGAAGATGAATCATTGGAAGGAAAGAAAACAAGAATGGTTACGAATTGTAACAATGGAAGGTTTTAACATCAGATAGATATGAAGCAGTGACGATATTACCACTGATCCTATCCGTGTACTGAGATAACCACTGAAAGAGATCAAGATTTCTCTAGCATTGATTTATCAAATATCCATTGTTAGGACAATTTATGAAAATTATCCTTCAATATGTATGTGTAAGAAATTTAATAAACATAATCTTAACATGTTTATTAACTCATATTTATCATTCCCAATTTGGACACAAACTTAGAGAAAGTTGAGGAGTCCAAGGGCTTGGTAAATATGTTAGCTATTTGGTCACTTGTAGAGACATGTTCTGGAACAATTAGTCCCTTTTCAAAACAGTCTCTAATGAAGTGATGCCTTATTTCAATGTGTTTGGTTTTAGAGTGGTAGACAGGATTCTTTATTATGTTTTTGGCAGCTTCGCTATCTATTAGGAGAGGTGTCTTTAGTTCAGTTATTCCAAAATCTAGCAATTGGTATTGCAGCCAAAGAATTTGTGCAGTGCAATGGGCTGCTGCAATGTACTCAGCTTCAGCAGTTGAATTTGACACTGATGTTTGCTTCTTGCTCTGCCATGACACTAAGCAACCTGCAAAGAACTGACATCCTCCTGAAGTAGACTTTATGGTGAGCGAGCATCCAGCATAATCACTATCTGAAAAACCAACAAGCTTACAAATTAGATTAGCAGGATACCAAATACCTAGAACATGAGTACCTTTGAGATATCTGAGTATCCTCTTCACAAATGAAAGATGGGATTGTTTGGGGGCAGACTGGTATCTTGCACAGACACATGCTGCATACATAATGTCTGGCCTTGATGTAGTGAGATACATCAGAGAACCAATCATGCACCTGTAGAGAGTTTGATCTACAGGTTCACCATTTTCGTCCGGACATATTCCTGGACTTATTGCCATGGGAGTAGAACTTATTTTGCAATCATTCATATCAAATTTATTTAGAAGATCTTTTACATATTTAGATTGATGAATGAAAGTCCCATTTGGGGTTTGTTTGACTTGGAGTCCCAAAAATGTTTTTAGTTCACTTAAAGTACTCATTTCAAACTTAGAGGACATTAATTTAGAGAATTGTTCATACATGGAAGGTTTTGTTGATCCAAAAATGATGTCATCAACATAGATTTGGACCAGAAAAAGTTCCTTATCTACCCTTTTGATGAACAAGGTCTTATCAATGGTTCCCCGAGGAAATTTATTAGAAAGAAGAAACTCAGAAAGAGTGTCATACCATGCTTTTGGTGCTTGTTTCAGACCATAAAGTGCCTTGTCTAGGTTGTACACCCAATCAGGATGATGAACATCATCAAATCCTGGAGGTTGACACACATAGACTTCCTCCTTTATTGTCCCATACAGGAATGCACTTTTTATGTCCATTTGGTATACCTTTATGTTATGGGAGATAGCAAATGCTAGGAAGAGTCTAATAGCTTCCAATCTTGCCACAGGAGCAAAGGTTTCATCATAGTCGATACCTTCCTCTTGGCAGTAACCTTGTACCACTAATCGGGCTTTATTTTTTATTACAATGCCTCTGTCATCTGTTTTGTTTCTGAACACCCATCTGGTTCCGATGGGATATTTTCCAGCTGGCAAGGGACAGAGAGTCCAAACATTTTGCCTTTTCAACTGTAGGAGTTTGTCTTGCATTGCCTCTACCCAATTTTTATCTTTGAGAGCCTCCTGATATTTAGAGGGCTGAATTTGGGATAAGAAGGCAGCACGAAGGCAAAAGTTTGAAATCTTGCTTCTAGTTTTAACTCCTTTATTTAAATCACCTAAGATTTGTTCTAGAGGATGATTTTTGTTGAAAGGAATGATGTCCAAACAATTATTTGAGGAGGCAGCATCGGAAGAAGGTGAGTTTTCAATGGGGCTCAGAGAGTTTTCTGGAGGAGAGACATGAGTGTTTTCAGGAATGTCTATGGGTATATTATCCAAGACTGGAGATGAAGGAGTATATTTGATTGTCTTGGTTTTGAGAATTTGTTTCTTGAGAATTTATTTGATAAGAAGGAAAGGAAGTAAAGAATTGGAGACGGAACATTCCTCAAGAGAAGATAGATCTTCAGCAGTTTGACATGATTCTGAAGAAGGTGAAGAAAAGGAGAAAGGAGGGATGAGGGTGAAGCTTTCAAGATCAAAGAGATCATCAGGAGTAGAAGGGAAAGATGAGGTGATGCAGATTCATTGAATTTGACATCAATAGATTCCTCAACAATTTGGTCCTAAGATTGAAAGCTTGGTATGCCTTAGAAGTCTGAGAGTATCCAACAAAGTATCCAGAGTCAAATTTAGCATCAAACTTGGATAAGGAGTCCTTTGTGTTCAAAGTGAAACACGGACATCCAAAGACTTTGAAGAAGGAAATAATAGGCTTTATGTTATAAAGGATTTCATAGGCAGTTTGTTATGTCTCTTTACAATGTGAACTCTGTTTAAGACATAGCAAACAGTGTTTACTGCCTCAGCCCAGAAGGATAAAGGTAATCCTGAGTCTGCAAGCATGGTTCTTGCAGCTTCAATTAGTGTCCTGTTCTTTTCTTTCTACAACTCCATTTTGAGCAGGTGTTCTAGGAGCACTATATTGTCTAAGGATTCCTTTAGAGATACAGAATTTATTAAGAACTTGGTTCTTGAACTCTGTGCCATTGTCACTACTTATTATCTTAACAGGGAGACTAAATTGTCTTTCAAGATGAGTGATAAGAGCAATTATTTATCAGAAGTCTCGTCTTTGCTGAACAGGAAGAAGGTCTAGCAAATCTTAAGTAATCATCCACAACAACTAAACAATATCTTTTTCTTGCCAGACTAGCTACTTTCACTGGACCAAATAGATCCATATGAAGCAGATTAAGACAATTAGTTGTTTTGGATTCCTCAATAGACTTATGTGAAGTTTATGTTGCTTTCCCTTTAAGAAAGATTCACATTGACCTTTAAAGTGAAATTCTTTAGAAGACAATCCTCTTACTAAAGAAAGGGTGGAAAGCTTATGAAGAGTTTAGTGATTAAGGTGACTGAGTCTTCTGTGCCAAAGAGCATTTCAGAAGATGATGCTATGGCTATCAAACATGTAGGAGGAGATGTTTGAGAGTCAGTAGTCATATCTACACATAGACATTTCCACTTCTTTTAGCCGTTAGCAGAGTATGTTGATCATTAAGATCTTTATTTTTGAATTTATTTCTGGAGAGAGAATTTTACAACTGTCTTTAGTGAAAAATGAACTGAAATTCTTGTCAGCTAGTTGAGAAACACTCAAGAGATTAAACTTGAGATTTTCAACTAAGCTAACATCCTTGAATTGCAAATTTCCACTTAGGACAGAACAAGACCCCACTATCCAACCTTTTGCATTATTTCCAAAGGAGACAGATCCTCCATTCTTTGGAATGAATTATTCAAAATGGATCTGCATCCTGTCATGTGCCTGGATCCTCCACTATCCACATACCAGAGATGGTTTTGGTTTGAAGAGGGTTTCTACACATGAGGATCAAATACAATAGGTTAGTCATGGGATTCTTATTATTATTTTATTTGTTTGGTTTATTTTGTTGTGTATCATTCATCAATTTCTGCATCATTAATAACAGTTGTTGCTGATTTTGATGGAGAATATTGATTTGTGAATCCACGGAGAAGTGTTACCAACATTATGAGCGTAAGAAGGTGGTGTTCCCAAAATAGAAGGTCTAGAGTTTGCAGCCAAAGAAGAATGTGAGATGAACGAAGAATGGGGGTTCGGTCCAACAAATTGTTTACTTGCTGTTCTTACTTTCTTCATCTTATTAGGGAGATTCCCTTTTGATGAGTAGGCATGCTCAGCTTTAACTTATTAGCCTTCAAATCTAGCTTTTTCTAGAGGTGTTTTTGTTCTGCAGTCTTCAGTAGCATGATATTGAATGAAAGGTCTATTTACCTTCATTATGGGGTAAGGAGGATGAGGATGGGAAGGAGGAAACTGGATATCAATCATAGGTCATGTTCCTTTTTCAAGGTTAGACTTGATATTGGAAGAGGACCCGACTTAGTTGTTTCTTCTGAACTATGAGTAGAGCTCATATCAGGAGCAATCTCATTTTGTTCTAAAGATTTATTGTATTGAACTAAGTTCAAATGCGGCTTTTCTAATCTTGTCAGATTTGTGTTAGTGGGGTATACAAATCTAGAAGAGTAGTTTGGCTGATACACCAATGGAGATGTGTTTGTTATTGAAGGGATTTCATCAGGAAGAAAGGTTGGTGAGATAGGTTCAGGAGTAGTTTCTTCCTTATTATTATCAATTGGGGTATAATCTCATCTTCTGGTTGAGCAGTGTGGTTTATACCCAATTCCAAATCTTGCTTTGCTGTGAACTTGCTTTTGTAGAAGCATTTTGAATCCTTTGCAAGACTCAACCCACTTTTCACTACTCACTTGAGTTTGAGATAATTCATCTTTAAAACATAATATTTTCTCTTTGTAATAAAATTTTGCTTATAAGTTGATTTTCTCAGTTTTTAAAGTGGAGATCTCATTATCTTTAATTTTTTATTAATTTTTCCCCTTCAGAATTTTTATTGTCCAGGAGTTCTTCCAACTCCTGATTTTGCTTTTGAAGCAACATATTGGCTTTCTTTATTTTTGCAAAAGCCTCTATGCATGCATCGGAACATAGTTTTTCTAAGGTAGAAGAAGATACCTGAGCATCAGAAAAGTGTCTGCTTCAGGTTATCAGAAGAAATGGAGTTTTCACCAACAACCATTAGAGAAAATTCTGTTGGTTCAGAAGTGATGAGGGCATAGCCAACATCTTCAGGTAAGCTGCTCCAGTCTATGTACTCTTGAGAGAGAAGAGCCTGTTGACTAGATAGGAAGACTGGACAGCAGGGCCTAGTGCATTTATTTGTGAAGAAGGAGCTGCAACACTTGAAGTGAAGCAGGAGTGAGCTGGTACATGCTACCATTGGCAGCTTATACATATTGTACATCAGTGGAAGGGGAGTTTTTGTACAAGTGTAAAGTCAACTAGGATCTTCAAAGATCTTGAAGTCTTCCGAGGTTTAGACAATTGTACTGATGCTAAAGGAGTTATTCTTTCAGAAGTTCTTGATAGGAAACTGATTAAACGAATCAATAATTATTTTATCGGAAGCAGATGAGGAAACACTTATTATTTCATCAGAAGACATTTGTTTATTCTTTCATCAAAAGACCATCATCGGAAGCTGATGTAGATACATAAGTCTTCCAAAGTAATGTTTTTCTTCCGAAGCTTGTCTTCCGATCGAGTCTTCCGAAGCCTGTCTTCTGAAAGGGTCTTCCGAAGCTAATCTTCCAATAGGGTCTCTTCTGAAGCATCTTCATGTTTTCTTTCCGAAGCTTGTCTTCTGAAGCA
>SZYD01002577.1:0-39614 GCA_009363875.1 Mikania micrantha
TTCACAGCCTTCTAATAGGGATAAGATTGGAGCATCACATAATTTCTGCTTCAATGTCTGGAAAGCATTTTTTTGTTTCTGTTTCCAAACAAAACGGTTCGCTTTTCTGTTGTTAACTTGGTGAGTGGCAGGGCTATCTTAGAAAAGTTTGAGATAACCTTCTATAATAACCTGCCAATCCCAAAAGATATATCTCCGTCAGTGTCTTCGGAGTATTCCAGTTCTTTATCGCTTCAATCTTGGCGGGATCTACGTGTATTCCCTCGCTGTTGACTACATGACCCAGAAATTGAACTTCTCTTAGCCAGAATTCACATTTAGAGAATTTGGAATAGAGTTTCTTTTCCTCCAAGATCTTCCTGAGATGTTGCTCGTGCTACGTTTTGCTTTTAGAATAGATCAGTATGTCATCAATAAGGACAATGACAAACTGATCCAGATACGGCTTGCACACTCGGTTCATGAGATCCATGAAAATCATTGGTGCATTCGTCAACCCGAAAGGCATCACCATGCATTTGTAATGCCCGTATCTGGTCCAAAACGTCGTCTTCGGTATGTCTTCATCTTGAACTCTGAGCTGATGATATCCAGACTACAAGTCAATCTTCGAGAAGTATTGGGCTCCTTGCAGTTGGTCAAACAAATCATCAATCCTCGGCAATGGATACTGATTCTTGATGGTTAGTTTGTTCAGCTCGCAGTAGTCTATGCACATTCGAAACGATCTGTCTATCTTCTTCACGAACAAAACCGGAGCTCCCCAAGGCGAGTAGCTCGGTCGGATGAAACCTTTATCAAGTAGTTCATGTAACTGCTTTGACAATTCCTACATCTCCGAAGTGCTAACCTGTAAGGAGATTTAGCAACAGGAGTTGCTCCAGGAAGTAAGTCAATTCGAAACTCTACCAATCGCGTAGGTGGCAAACCGGGTAGGTCTCTAGGAAATACTTTCGGATACTCTTTCACTACTGGTACGTATTGAATCTTTTTCTTGTCCTTCTCCTTTTCCACCACGTGAGCCAGGAACGCCACGCACAGCTTTTGTAGATACTTACGCGCCTTTATGCAAGAGATGATTTTGACACTTCGTTTTGCTTGATCCCATCTGACTTCCAATACGCGATCATTCGGCAATGGAACTCGAAGCAGCTTTTCAGAACTGATGACTTCCACCCGATTAGATGAAAGCCAATACATTCCAACAATGATTTTGAAACTACCCAACTCCATCGGTATCAAATCGATGGTGAAAGTATGACCATTAAGTGTCAATAGGCAATTCCTGTATACTGTACTAATTGTGATCTGTTTCCCGTTAGCTACTTCTATGATATAAGGGAATCTAACTATTCCTCTATAGAATCAAGTTGGCATGCAAAGTCGGTAGAGATAAAACTCTGATCCGCACCAGTGTCAAATAGAACAGATGCATAAAAGTCACGTAAGAAAAATGTACCAGTGACCACGTTAGGGTCTTGGCGTGCAGCTGGAGCTCCTATAACGAAAGCTCTTCCACGGGGTGCTTGAACTGCCGGTTGTGCTTTCTTCGGGCAGTTCTTTGCAAAGTGGCCCTATTCGCCACAGTTATAGCATCCACTGGTGTTCCGGTTGTTGGGTGGAGGGAGAGCTAAATCAGCATTGTTGACTGCTTGGTTAGGTATCATCCGACAGTGTTGGACCCAATGGCCCTTTCGTCCACACCCAGTGCATTGCTTGCACGGAGTGTTAGCAACATGATGGTATTGACACTTGCCACATAAAGGATAGGCACCAGTGTAGGGTCTTCTGTTGGGGTTCTGTGGTGCAGCTGCTACTTGTTGGAGAGGGGTGGCCATCATATAGTTCTTGATGACCTTCTGTTTCTTCTTCGGGTGATGGTGGGGTTTCTTTGACGACTCTTCTCTGTGTTTGCCGGAGTCAGCCTCTTTCTTCAAAACTCCCGAGGCTACCATCAGATCAGTGAGTTTCGCAGACAAACTCACAGCAGACTCCATAGTAACAGGGTTTGCAGCAACAACTAAACCCTGAATGCAGGCGAGAAGTCCACCTATATATCGGTCAATCCTCTTCTCCAATGTTGGTACCATATTTGGCACTAACGCAACCAACTCGTGGTAACGAGTAGTATATCCCATATGATTAGCACCATTCATCACATTGTTTGATAATTCAACCTCTAGTTTCTGCAGCTCGTTCTTAGGGTAGAATTCAGTTCTTAGCAAAGTCTTGAAATCTTCCCACGGCATTGCCATAGCTTCTTCTCTTCCTCTAGCATTGATCTGTGAGTTCCACCAAGTCAAAGCCCGCTTGTTGAATGAACCCGCAGAGTAGCGAACTTTGAGGTGCTATGGACAACCGCTGATGTCCAGAGTAGTCTCCATCTTTTCTATCCATTGGATTAATCGAACGACTCCTTGAGTTCCGCTAAAACTAGGCGGCTTACATCCTACAAATGACTTGTAGGAGTAGTGAGATGAACCGCCGGTATTTTCACTGGCGTCTCCTGATAAGTTACCAGTGTTGTTGCTGTTGTTCCGAATGCGGTTAAGCATATCCGGTATCACCTCCTTCAACTGATTAGTCAGCTGGCTGCTCAGTAGTGTTGCTAGGGCAACGGTAGCAGATCCAGTATCTGAGTCGTGCTCGGGCCTGGAGATAGGTTAAGTGGAGAAGGAGGAGGTAGAGGAGGTGGTGGTGGTGAATCAGCCTGTGACGGTGTTGACGAGTGTGGAGCCAAATCGTGCGGTGGTGGTAACAGGGGAGGTTGTCTTTGTGGCGGCATTCTGATCATAACCAAAAGAATATTGTTAGTGTAGTGAGAATGCTGAAGACACAGTGCAATTAAAATCTTAAGTCATGTGTTCCCTACATGCAGGGTCCCTGGGTTATAGTCTAGGCCAAACCATTTAAATAAGTGACCTATATTTCTCTATAATCAGGGCTCTGATACCAATCTGTCACACCCCGAGCAGGCGGGCCGGATCGTGTGTCTCGCCGGTCGGAAGGTTCCCAGGGCATGATATCGGGAATGATAATCGTGATGATCGGATTGTTTACATTGCACATGATATATATAAATGAGAAACTGCTAAATGAAAATAGAATTACAAAGTTACATTACATCAGTTTAGTTTATAATTTAACAATGTAAATCTACTATCAACATCATAAGTCTTCAATCTTGTATCTACACAAGATATACAAAATAATCTATTAAATGATGTTTCAAAAGTATGCAGGTCCAAAAATGCTAGATCCTCTAACTGGTATACTAGCTCAAAAACAATAACTTCTTAATTGACATGTTCGTCACCTAAGAAGTCATGCAAAAAGATCAAGTCAACACATGGTTGGTGAGTTCATATAGTTTAGTATTTGAAAAATAGCTTTGAAAACCTTTTTTCCGTAAAAACCATAACCTAATTAACTTCACCTATAACATCCAGTTCGGTATCCTTATATAGAGAGCAGATGCTGGAGGGGAAGGAAGACCGGGCTTTCGCCCCAGGCTTGAGCCTTTAAATTAAAGGTATAAGCTGTGATGTGATAGGCACGAAGTCAAGCAACCTATGAGTAAGTACTCCCGGTCTATACCTTGGCTAAAGTATCTTGCCAGGTACGCTAAGCTACATTGGTTTTCTATCCCTAAAGAGAATATAGGGCATACGAAAGGGTCGAGCCTACAACCCGCCCAGACGCCATCCCACCACATACTAAACAACATGTGACATTGTTGTTAATGATAATTAAGCATTTTTACCTGCCATTCACTTCCATCCCATCATAGTTCTAAACATGTACACAAAAGATTTGTTCAACTCTCTGGTAACAACCCTAAACTCATTAACACCACATGTAATATCTAGATCAGTATGCTTATATATAGGGCATACGAAAGGGTCGAGCCTACAACCCGCCCAGATGCCATCCCACCACATACTAATCCACATATGACATTGTTGTTAATGATAATTAAGCATTTTACCTACCATTAACACATTAGTTCTTCAGTTCTTTGTTCCTGTAACTACACAAATTTGAAATCTCAATTAATTCATTAAGTTCATCATGAAATCATGATCAAACATAACATTTGTAGAAACAATTCAATAAATGCTTAGTTAAATAAATAAACATTTAATAAAATCTAATACCTAATGATTGGGCCTTGGTCAACTCGAGTAGACTAGTCTAGCAATCAGGGTTCTTAGTAGTAAAGGAGATCAGTAAACATCATCAAGCATGCGACCTATACTCAATCAGTCAAGCTAGGACATCTTTTGAAATATAGGATTTTATTGACCGTTCACATGCTATCTTTGAATATTTCCCAGATGTTCCTCAAAACAGTTAGGGAATACTGTAAATATCATCAAACATGTGTCTCATATTCGATCAGTCTAGTTAGGACATCTTTCAAACCTGAGAATGGCACATGCTATCTTTGATATTTCCTAGTCAAACCCTTGAAAGTAGTTCTTTGTTCATAGTTCTTTGAAATAGATTCTTTGACAACACACCACACACACCACTGAAAATAGTTCATTATAGTAAACCGTTAGTTCTTTGAAAATAGATCTTTAGTTCTTTGTAAATAGACCTATGGAAATAGTTCTTTGCTGTAGACATTTAGTTATTTGAAAGTAGATCTTTGAAAATAGTTCTTTGATTTGAAATAGTTATCTACTCATAATGAATAAACAACTTACCTTGAAATCATGTATATTGTATACCTAGACAGAAGCTAGGATAACAATTATACATATAAACATATGCTAAGTAAAAGCATTTAAGTAAATATCATCTTACGAAAATAATTTACGCATGCTTCTCAACCCCGCATTTGAAAACAAAAATGTTTAGAAAAGAGGTAATGAACTAACCTGTGTTGCTCTGTATTGTACTACCACAAAATGCGCGCTCTCTGTTTGTAGACTAAGTATCATCAGTTCCTGAGTTGTTTTAAAAGAATTCGAATACGATAAGTGTACGTATTATAGACGCATCTAGAATTCAGTCTTGGTGTGCAACTAAGTGTCCTTTGTGCTAATAGGTTTCTAATTTAATTCATTTGAAGTTAAATATCAAGTCAAAATCATTTCTTTTAATTTCGTAGAGTTTATAAACCATTTTCTTTATTTGAAAACATAATTCACTTTAATAGAAAGACATTTAACATGTGATGGGCTTAGGTTAAGCCCATTGGGCCAATCTCGAGCCCATAGTTTGCTTTTAATTTCCCATTTGATTTCTTGTCCAAACTTTGATTAGCTAACATTAGATAAGTTAGATAAACTATCAAGGTTAGCTACATATCATTATAGATTGTCCTAAGGTTTAGGTGTTAATATTTGAATCAACACTTAACACCTTTGATCATCATTGTGATACCCATGATTCCCAAATGTTTTGAACTCACTGGATGTTAACAACCCATATATATAATTGTTAGCACGATTTAGAAGAAAATCTGTTTTCCTTAAAACTCTAACATTTGGGTTCGGTCATCATGGAGTCAGCGAACCTCTAGACCATCAATCAAGGTTCAGCACTGATAGTAGGGTCGACGAACCTCTAGGGTTCGGCCTACTCTGACTAGCAGCCCACAGGTTCGTGTCTGTATGATGGTTCGGCCAATGTAAAGTTCGTAGCATGTGAGGGTTCGTTTAATGCAGGGTTCGCTTCTCTGGGTTCGCCATGCATGCAGGTTCGTGGGTGAAGACCTTAATTGATACCAGGTTCGTCTTGATTGATGGTTCGTCCCATTCGAAGGTTCGTGGCTCCTAGGGTTTGCATGTCCGTGGCTCGGACACGCAGGGTTCGTTTTCCCCAGAGGTTCGGTCATTATAGGTTCGTGCCAATGGGTTCGGCTATCCTGGAAGGTTCGGCCAAGAGGAGAGCTTCTAGGTTCGGTCATGGGTTCGTAGGCCCAAGGTTCGCTGCTAGCTGGTTCAGGGTTTCACAAGTTCGGCTAGGGAAAAACCCTAGGTTCGGTCCCTCATTCCAGGTCGCAGTGGGTTCGGCCAACGGCTGATAGGTTCGGCCGATCAGTTTTCAGGTCACGAACCAGCAGCATCTTCTTCCTCATCGATCCTAACCTGATACAAGTTATTTCCCAAAGCTTCCTAGTCCCTCATAGGGGCTCGTCTAAGTGTTTTCTCAGTGTTAGGTCAATTTGAACCACAATGAGTTCAAGAAATCATGGTTCACACCAAAAACCGAAAATATAACTAGAGGTTTACCTCGAAATAATGGATGAAAGCTTGAATTTCTTGTACTTCCGTGATCTACGTGATGAGATGATCGTTTTGACACCAAAAACTCCCGATTTCGTGAAGAATAGGATGAGAAATCTTAGAGAGAAGGTGGAGAAGAAATCTAGAGAGAGAGACGAATTTGTGTGTGGGAAATGGGTTGTTGGTGGTTGGTTGTGACATTAGTGCCTCATTAAATGTTTCTAGAATACTCGGTACGTTTGGTTTCGCTCGGTTTCGCGTAAAATGTCAGTTGTTCGTAAATTTTCGTAACGAACGGTTCGGTTTTAAAGTAAGGTTTATAAAATTATTTTAGGTGATTATTCCTAGTAAATTAACTAAATATCTTTTGTTTATTTAGAATTTTCAAAATTATTTAATTACTCTTTAAAATCGAATCATACACTCGTCGCGCGTATTCGTTTGTATCGTCACCCGTACGAACACGACGATAACTATATTTTCAATATTGTTTTCTAATTATCGGATATCATTCAGAACGTTAAACTTTCAGATATATTCGTACAGATTGTCAGCTATACGAATAATCCATCGATTTAGCATTCTCGTAACGACATCCGTGTTGTTTTGTTCTGTAAAGCCTCACATACGTTTATACATAATAAACTCCTAACAAATCATCACATGATGGTTCTGTGTTGCCAGATATTTATCTGACTAATGGACCATGTTTTCTGATTTTTTGTTTTTTTGAAATGATTCTGAATTCACTGTTTGATAACACGAAATGATAATGATATATATTATAAACATGAAATACACTGAAATGCATATAGTTTTGTACTTGATTACTGTTCATGCTACTGTTCGAGATCACTGTTCCGGTACTGTTTCCGGCACTGATGTTACAGGAGGATATGAAGTTGTATATGAAATCGTTTAATCAACCTCCCATTTTCAAGCCTGGTCGAGATTGCAATACTACTTCTTCACAATCCACAATAGGCTAAAAGAGGCTACATGATAGTGAGGATGATTAGAGATACTAGGAGAATGTTAAGAAGAATTAGAGTTTCGATAGCATCAATCTAGGGAGACTATCATCATTTCCGGACAAAGTCCAGGATCCTACAAGTCCAAGGAAACATCAAAATAATGATGCCATCCTTCGAAAACCTTTACTCATTGTAAGGAATAATTTAGCCTTCAGAATACTAAAAGCTTTCGAATAATAGATTTACCCTTATGAAGACTAGACAAAAGATAAAACTTCTGATAGACAACAATTTCAGACAGTGAGCTGCTTCTGACCAATACTCTGTTGATCCCCATTTGAAGAATGTTAGTTGAATTGACTACAAAAGTCTGAGAAGAATATGAAACATTTAAGCGTTAGTAAGAAAAACAACTTAAAACTTCCACAATAGCAGTGTCAATTGAGATCACATCAGAAGACCGTGTACCTCGTTATATTTAGATATTTTTTTTATCTTAGGTATTTGATGTAAAGTTAAAGTGGCTATTTGTATTAATTATAATTAATGTGTCTTGGTATGTTAAACCATAATAATATACTTGAATTAGCTTTTCTTTGTTTTTTTTTTCTGGTATAAATTCAGTCTTGTATTCCTACTAAATACAATTGTAGCTTTATGTATATAACGTGTCAAATGTAAACCGCTAAGGGTGAATTTAATGAGTCTTTTAACTTTACAATAGTTTAAAGAAATACAGTTAAAGCTTGAAAGTAAATTTTTGTGTTTAAGTGTTTATCTTATTAATTGTTTGAGTGTTAGTAAGATCTTATTAACAGATATGCCGCTTGTGTTAACTTGTAATTAGAAAACATTGTGTTCAAGCTAACAATCCAATCCAACAGACATTCCTAAATAACATTTTTCTTCCATCAACCTTTTAGAGTTCTACTTTTTCCCTTTCAAGTTTTTAATTTTCCTTTTGTGTTTTTTTCTCATTTTTCTAATTATTCTTGTTTATTGTTTTGGTAATTAAAATTAATTTTGCACTTCATATACATGTTGCAATGTGTTTGTTTTTATTTGTGTAAAATTATGTTTTTTTATGTTTAAATGTAAATTTATTCGCTTTCTGATTTAAATTTTATTCACAAAGTTTTAAATCGTTATCACAATGTATGGATTTTAATACTTAAAGGTTTCGTTTACTTTTACAGTTTTAAATATTTTTGACTTTATCTTTTTTTATATTGATTCGTTTTCAATATAAATTAGCATAATCATGTTATTTAACAAGGCATAATGCATATAAATTTTCTTTTACCGCTTCACATACGCGAGAGCTTCAACATGTCAACTAATTTATTAGCTACTCCTTTTACCCCCATGTTTACAAATAAGATCGTAATTTAAATAAATAATGTAAATATTTGTGTTGGCTGCGTTTGTATGATTGCCATTGATTGATAACTAGACGCCAAATTGGATTTATAGCATGTTGCAGCCACCTTTAAGTCATTTGGTCAAAACCATCTTGGGTTGCTAGTTTTATATGGCTGCTGGCCGGTTTTATATTTAAAAAAAAAATACAAAGAAAATGATATATATCTTAAACAAAAAAAAAACAAATTTTTATAATAAAAAGAACTACTTAGCAAGATACTAAAACGACCAACGTTACATTATACAATATAAAACACTCAGCAACTAAATTAAAGAACCCCTAAGAGGATAGGTCCTTCCAATAGCTCACAATAAAAAGTTAAAACAATTTTTTTTAAAAATAATTTTGCATAATTTTAAAGTAAAAAATGATACAAATCTGATTACAAATGAGCAAAATCTGATTAAAAAAGAACACAATTTTTAAAGTGAATTAATTGTATGATGATAATTGTGTTTAACTTGTAAAGTCTATATACTTGTTATATACATTGAAAAGTGATTATTCAAGCAATTGGTTTTGAAATACTATGGATATGTTTGTTTTTTGGTTGCAACTAACCTAACCAGCTATTTACGCAAACCGATTTTTATCGATCTAATTTTTGCCCCCGTAAAAAATTTTCTACGTTCGCCTATTTAATTAATCTGCCCAAGCAACTTAAAGCATTTACGCATAAAACCATCTCATTTTAGGATTTCCTTTTAATTTGTCAAACACCTTTACACGTAGTGCAAATCTCTCCATTTTAATCTTCTAGTCCACAACGCCACTCGACATGTTATAGTCGAGGCCCATTGGATGACCTGATGCACTTTAACTACTATGGGCTTCAATAAATAGTTAAACCTAGAGTTGCACAAACCGGTTTTTTTTCATCAAACCGGTTCGGTTTCTAAACCGGTCCGGTTTGGGTAGTATAAGGGTGAAACTGGTTCGGTTTGAAAACCGGTTTGAGAGAAAAGGATGCCAAACCTATAGAAACCGGTTTGGAGGGTTGAAACCGGTTTGAAGGGGTTGAAACCGGTTCGAAGGGGTTTGAAACCGGTTCGGACCGGTTTATAAAACGGTTTTAAAGGCAAAATCCCGAACTTACGTCAAACCGGCGGTTCTGACCGGTTTGGAAACCGGTTTGGCAAGAACCGGTTTGAGATCCATTGATGACCGGTTTGTAAACCCAAACCGGTTTTTTTGTTCACCTCTGGTTAAAACACAATCCTCACAATATTTCTTTAAAACCCACGTCCAAAATTTGTTCTTCATCATCTTTTCTTATAAGCTATTGGTCGAATCAAGCTGTTACTCTAGATTTGTTTTTTTGTTTTTTTTTTCTTTTTGTTTCTTTTCCAACCGAGTTATTAATTCATGTATGATCTAAACCTTTTTATCCTATACGAGGGCATTGACGGAGCTTGACCGAGAAAATGGAGGGGGCCAAATGATTTTTGGAAAGAACCAGGATGCCTCGGCCCCTCGTTATATTTCTGTTCACATTGGTCGATTTAGTAGTATTTTGCCAGAAAATATTATAGGTATTAAGTTCAGTCTCCTATGTTTTTCATTCTTAAAAATTCTTCTACACACTAGGTGCTTTTTTTTCAAGTTCCACCGGTGCCTGTATGCAATAGTTGTTTTGAATCTTATTGAATTGAACTGCTCTCACATCTTCGATTATTCCCTGAAGAGATCATCACATCATAGTATGCCATGCAGGCCCGAGCAAAACATGTATATATGGAGAAATTGTCAACTCGTTGGCTCTTGCTTAATATTATTCATGCATAATTGAGTTATTACCGTGGGAGAAAATGTAGAAATACGACCGATCGTATATTAAAATACAATTGTTTGATAGAAAATCAAGTACCGTTACCGGTATGGTATGGACCCGATACCGTACAGGTAGATTTGGTACCGCTAATTGTACTTGATTTTCTTATATTTCGGTATCAGTACCAACCGGTACGGGTACCTATAAACTCCAAAAATTCTCAGATCAATACTGGTACCAGAATATAGATAGTTTTTGTTTGAATTTAATTATTTAGCTATCTAGTGTAGTTGAAAGAATATTTATCATACTGAGTTCAAACCTAATTTTTATTTTGATTCTCAAATATAAAAAATAATATAGAAATCTAAACGATGATACATTATTATTCTTCTGTTTGCAATTCTTAGTTTTGTAAACTTGATTTTTTATGATGTGTTCATACGATGCATTCATATTCTTAGATTTTTTTTTATTTTTCTTATAATTATGGCATAATATCAATAATTTGAAGACTAATATTATTAATCTTCATCCTAACAAAAATGTTAAAAAAAAGCGGTACAAAACCGGTAACCAATCTCGTACCTATGGTTTCGCTACCGGTATCAGTACCCAGTTTTTTGAAATTTCGGTACTTATACAGTGCCAATCTCATCCCTATATATAAACATACCAAATAATCAAATAAACATACCAAATAAACAAACCAAATAACCAAATGGTCATTGAGATGCTAACTCTTAATGAATATTAGTCTCTTAATGGTTAAAATGTCATTTAAGTCTGAATTGTTAAGAGTTAACATGAAGAGATAGCCTCTTAACCTTCAGACTTAATTAAGTTTCCTCTTAACGGTTAAGAGATTATTAAACTTTAAGAGGTAACATCTTAATTACTATTAAGAAGCTATCAAATAGTCCCTTACTAAAAATCTCTACACTTTCGATAGTTAACTTTAAGTCCACAAGCTAGATGGAAGTAAGATAAGATCCTATCCGTGTCAAGGTCATTAGCAGCAACCTTAATTCCTTGCAAAAATCATTTGTAAGATACATCACTCACGGCTTATTCGAAAAAACTTGTTTGTAAACGAGCCAAGTCGACTCAACACAGTTTGAGACAGAGCCCAGCTCAAAACACAGTTGGCTTGACTCATTGGTTCAGCTCGACTTTATGTGTGTGCAAGAAAAAAAGACTCGTAGCTTGAGCTCGATAAAAAGTTGTAGCCGTATCAGGTTGGCTCTAGAATTTTTGAGCTCAAGCCTAACTAGGCTTGTTTACAACCCTAACCCTGGTTATTGCCTCTATTTCAAAATAAATAGAAATGATACTAAGGAATGGTCCTGTCTAATCCTCAAACCACTCCCTCTATAAATGCATCCAATAACAAGTTATTGATTTATAATTATCTCGGCATAGTGGATCATTGGTTTTAGTTGTCAAACTTCCTCTTGAGTAAAATTATGCCATTTGAGTCAAAAAAATCAGTTGACAAAATATGCCAAAGGACTTAATAAACTTATATGTGAACTCATCTGGACCTCGTGATTTTTCACTACCACACGACATCAAACTACGACTCCTTTGTTCTTTCGATCCGTATTACGTTGTGTGTTTACGTCATAAGTTAAATCCATATATCTCATCCCATATGTCCATTATGTTCTTATCATCATCGTCAACAAATTTAGCCTCCAGTCTTTAGCTTTTGTCCATTATTCTTTAATTTCAATACCAGTTGTTTATCAGCAGCAGCCTAAGTAATAGGCGCATTCTAAGCATCTATCACCACCTTATTCAAAGCTGAACAAACAACAACAACCACCGTATCTTGCAAATCTAACATGTGACCACCGTTGCAAAAATCGGCCTAGACGCTAGGCGGCCATAAACTTTCTTGATTTCGCCCTAGGCGCTAGGCGGCCATAAATTGTCTCGATTTTGCCCTAGGCGGCCTAGTCAGATTTTTATTTTTTATTTTTATTTTTTGACTTTTTTGACATTTTTCTAGTAAAAAGTAATCAATTTCATGATTATTTAGACATTTTTCAAATAAAAATCTTTGATGTGTCTATGAAACATCGAATCAAACCACTTAACATCGAAATAAATCTCAAAACTTTGAAATCAATGTTTAAGTTTGTAGTTTTAACTACATTACTTAGTATATTTAAGTTTATTTTTTAAATTATTTGATGTATTATATATTAAATTATTTATATTGACGTGTGTATATCATATTTATTTGCAAAATTACATATAAAAATTCCAATCCGCCTGGTACCGATTAATCCCTAGGCTGTACCTCGCCGCCCGACTAGCGCCTAGCGACTTCTACAACCTTGCTTGTGACATATCTATTTGTTTGATCTTTGAAGGGTAAGATATATACAGACCTTACTTTTATTCCTAAGGAGAGAGATACTACTTCTAAAAACACTTTCTCTTAAGCAAAACAGACAAATGATAGATCATTTAACCTTGAATTATAAAATTTACAAGCAAGTGGTTCAAAACTAATCAACTTGGTGTAGAGGACCAACAAAGAGTGATCCGAAAGTTCCCTTTAAAGTGCTGTTAGCACAGCTTAATGCCAATGGTTCAGAAATGATGAGCACACTAACATACGATCAAGTTTCCTTATTACGTTCCGCTTTGTTGATGAATTCATTATGGTTCACCGATTCTAAGGGATCATATCATAGTTCCTTACTCCCTTAAACCCAGTTGTAGAAAATCAGTGACCTGAGGAGAGGCTGATTTAACCAGGAACAAGAGCTTTAGACACTTAGTCAAAACTTTTGGTATTAGCTCCCTCTAGGGTTTTGCACTTAATTTTAGTTATTTTGGTCGTTTAGTTTTCTTGTTTAAAGGAAAGAAAGAACATAAAAATAGTAAGGCAACACAAAGAAGATTTAGAAAAGTGTTGTAATTCATTCAAAGGATGTTGGGGTATAAATAGCCCCAACATTTAATGTTTCAGGACAAATACATGAAGAAGACAAACAGATAAGACTGAAGACACTTTTACAGACACTGTAGCACCATAATAGTACAAGTGTAAAGTCAACTAGGATCTTAAAAGATCTTGAAGTCTTCCGAGGTTCAGACAATTGTACTGATGCTAAAGGAGTTATTCTTTCAGAAGTTCTTCATAGGAAACTGATTAAACGAATCAATTATTCTTTTATCGGAAGCAGATGAAGGAAACACTTATTATTTCATCAGAAGACATTTGTTTATTCTTTCATCAAAAGACCATCATCGGAAGCTGATGTAGATACATAAGTCTTCCGAAGTAATGTTTTCTTCCGAAGCTTGTCTTCCGATGGAGTCTTCCGAAGCCTGTCTTCTGAAAGGGTCTTCCGAAGCTAATCTTCCAATAGTGTCTTCCGAAGCATCTTCATGTTTTCTTTCGAAACTTGTCTTCTGAAGCAATCTTCTTTCGAAGAGAATTTTATCTTTGGAAGCTAATGTCTTCCGAAGTTAGTGTCCTGCAACATCTATTCAACTTAATTATTTGAAGGGTGGTTTTGCTTCGTCAGTCCTTATATTTCAACAATCTCCCTCTGGACTGATGAAGCCAAAACCACTTTATTTTAGCTTTAAGAACCCAATCAAACTTTGTGAGAGAAGGATATAAGAATGGTTTAGGAGGGAATTTGTTCAATTGGAATTTGTGAGTTTGGACAAAACCTATTATATGGAGTAAACTTCTCTTTTGCTCCATGTGGTTTGACAAAAGTAACCATTTTCATCCAAATTTTGAAATCTTGCAATTTTCCTCCGTTAGTTTCAGAAAATTAACCATTTTAGTCCCTGTGGTTTGACAAAAATAACCATTTTCATCCAAAGTTTAAATAGACTTTGAATGAAATTGGTTAATTTTCTGAAACTAATGGAGGAAAATTGCAAAATTTCAAAATTTGGATGAAAATGGTTACTTTTGTCAAACCACAGGGAGCAAAAGAGAAGTTTACTCTATATGTTATTTAGAATTGGTATGTCCTTAGAGGAAAACCAAAGTAGGTTGCCTGGATATAGCAAGTGCTCCTTGTTTATTTAAGCTTTAGCCTCTTTTGAGAATGAGTTATGTATTCTCCCTCTTTTTGGCTTTATCAGCCGGGACATTGAAGCAGAAGGTAAGGTAGGGAAGTTAGAGAAGCAGGAAGAAGTGAGCTAGATACTTCTTGAAAAGCAGTGGTAGAAAGGTGGGAGTAGTGAAGGTGGTTGAAGGGTTTGGAGACCTTCAAGTGAAGGTGCCTGCATTAGGATGGATTGGGAGTGCAGGACTTGGTTATTCAAGATTGTTGTGACTAACATGGTGAGTTTGGTCACAGCAACCTGAATATGAGAAGTAGAATCCATCAATTCCTTTATGTTAAGAACTGATTCGTCCATCGTGTTACAGATATCATCCGAATCCCTGACTTAAGAGTCAGTTTTATCATGACCTGAGTCCATCTCATAAATGTCATAAACCCCTTTTTCTTGGTTCCGGGGATTACCAGCCTTAGTTTAAAAATAAAACTTCATGGGCTCTGGCCATACCAGGAGTCTTATTGCCTGATCCATTCAGATGAGAATCCATTGGATTTTCAAGTGATATAGATGCTCCAAATATATGATCATGAAGTCTAGATGGACTTGACATCCGGATCTCATCCTCTTTTCCATGGGTAAGAGATTTATCAAGGAGAGTGGGGGGCTTTTAGAAAGAGCAGAGATGTCCTTGGGAGAGAGGACTACCATCTGAGTGTCAAATGACATTTCAGTGGTTAATGAGGGTTCCCTTTGGAATACAACATCATCCTGTTGAGAGGATTGATAAGGAGCTGGAAAGGGAAGAGATTCTTGATTCATTTGTGAGGATGGAACATATGTATCCACGTGTTCAGTAGGAACACAGACATGTTCAGGGATCTCATCTTTCTAAACAGAGTTTTTGGACTTATTAGGCTTAAAAGGTTTTGAAAGAATTATTTTATGGCCAGTACCTGTCATAGGTGTGAAAGAGAGGTGGATGTGGGTTCACTGAAGATGGGTGTTTCCTCAGTGTCATCCATCAGTGTTTAATCTTGTGAATACCTGCTTATCGATGTCCTTCATGGTACTATGAGAATCAATAAGACAAACTTAACACAGCAGAGACTTGGGACATTTCTGGTAATGTACCAGATGATCAAGGATAAGTTATCACATTGCATGTCATTTAAACCATTTTCTCTAACTTTTTGATCTTGAGAAAGGGACTGCAAATACATGTGATACGCAAAGCAGAAGAAATCTTTGTGCTCAATCAGGTTTTTAAGTTAACCTTATAAGCACATTATTAAGAGCAGTATCGAGAAGAAGTGAGAAAGTCAAAAACACTTCTTGGTTATGTTTGAGATTATGATTACAGAGAAGTTTGAGAAGATAAGAAAGTTGAATACTTACACACCATGACAAGAAGACATGTTTATGCACACCTTGAAGTACAGACGAAGCTTTGTGATGAATGAAGACTGGTCCGAAGCCGTTACACCATTATTGTAAGCTTGAAGCTTAGAAAAATTTTGTGTAAGTGCTTCGTGCCAAGCGACATGCCTGACAAGTGATCATCCGTAGCCATGAGCATTACTTAGAATTTTGAAGGTGATGAAGGGTTTCTTGATAATCAGATGATTAAGAAAGCTTAAGTAGATTAATAGTGAGAGAGATAAGAAATGAAAATGGTGATCAGTGATTTAAATAAGATTATTGGTTATTAAGATGACGTCAAGTATCTTCTCGAGCTGTGGGAGTTAGCATTGAGAATCGAATCTTGCAGAGAAGTTGACAACTGTCATATCAGGTGCAAGGCTCAAGAAGTTTTACTTGCATATCGGAAGAACCTTATCCTCAGAAGCAATTTAAAAGATCATCTAATGATTTTCGGAAGGAAGATGAATCATTGGAAGGAAAGAAAACAAGAATGGTTACGAATTGTAACAATGGAAGGTTTTAACATCAGATAGATATGAAGCAGTGACGATATTACCACTGATCCTATCCGTGTACTGAGATAACCACTGAAAGAGATCAAGATTTCTCTAGCATTGATTTATCAAATATCCATTGTTAGGACAATTTATGAAAATTATCCTTCAATATGTATGTGTAAGAAATTTAATAAACATAATCTTAACATGTTTATTAACTCATATTTATCATTCCCAATTTGGACACAAACTTAGAGAAAGTTGAGGAGTCCAAGGGCTTGGTAAATATGTTAGCTATTTGGTCACTTGTAGAGACATGTTCTGGAACAATTAGTCCCTTTTCAAAACAGTCTCTAATGAAGTGATGCCTTATTTCAATGTGTTTGGTTTTAGAGTGGTAGACAGGATTCTTTATTATGTTTTTGGCAGCTTCGCTATCTATTAGGAGAGGTGTCTTTAGTTCAGTTATTCCAAAATCTAGCAATTGGTATTGCAGCCAAAGAATTTGTGCAGTGCAATGGGCTGCTGCAATGTACTCAGCTTCAGCAGTTGAATTTGACACTGATGTTTGCTTCTTGCTCTGCCATGACACTAAGCAACCTGCAAAGAACTGACATCCTCCTGAAGTAGACTTTATGGTGAGCGAGCATCCAGCATAATCACTATCTGAAAAACCAACAAGCTTACAAATTAGATTAGCAGGATACCAAATACCTAGAACATGAGTACCTTTGAGATATCTGAGTATCCTCTTCACAAATGAAAGATGGGATTGTTTGGGGGCAGACTGGTATCTTGCACAGACACATGCTGCATACATAATGTCTGGCCTTGATGTAGTGAGATACATCAGAGAACCAATCATGCACCTGTAGAGAGTTTGATCTACAGGTTCACCATTTTCGTCCGGACATATTCCTGGACTTATTGCCATGGGAGTAGAACTTATTTTGCAATCATTCATATCAAATTTATTTAGAAGATCTTTTACATATTTAGATTGATGAATGAAAGTCCCATTTGGGGTTTGTTTGACTTGGAGTCCCAAAAATGTTTTTAGTTCACTTAAAGTACTCATTTCAAACTTAGAGGACATTAATTTAGAGAATTGTTCATACATGGAAGGTTTTGTTGATCCAAAAATGATGTCATCAACATAGATTTGGACCAGAAAAAGTTCCTTATCTACCCTTTTGATGAACAAGGTCTTATCAATGGTTCCCCGAGGAAATTTATTAGAAAGAAGAAACTCAGAAAGAGTGTCATACCATGCTTTTGGTGCTTGTTTCAGACCATAAAGTGCCTTGTCTAGGTTGTACACCCAATCAGGATGATGAACATCATCAAATCCTGGAGGTTGACACACATAGACTTCCTCCTTTATTGTCCCATACAGGAATGCACTTTTTATGTCCATTTGGTATACCTTTATGTTATGGGAGATAGCAAATGCTAGGAAGAGTCTAATAGCTTCCAATCTTGCCACAGGAGCAAAGGTTTCATCATAGTCGATACCTTCCTCTTGGCAGTAACCTTGTACCACTAATCGGGCTTTATTTTTTATTACAATGCCTCTGTCATCTGTTTTGTTTCTGAACACCCATCTGGTTCCGATGGGATATTTTCCAGCTGGCAAGGGACAGAGAGTCCAAACATTTTGCCTTTTCAACTGTAGGAGTTTGTCTTGCATTGCCTCTACCCAATTTTTATCTTTGAGAGCCTCCTGATATTTAGAGGGCTGAATTTGGGATAAGAAGGCAGCACGAAGGCAAAAGTTTGAAATCTTGCTTCTAGTTTTAACTCCTTTATTTAAATCACCTAAGATTTGTTCTAGAGGATGATTTTTGTTGAAAGGAATGATGTCCAAACAATTATTTGAGGAGGCAGCATCGGAAGAAGGTGAGTTTTCAATGGGGCTCAGAGAGTTTTCTGGAGGAGAGACATGAGTGTTTTCAGGAATGTCTATGGGTATATTATCCAAGACTGGAGATGAAGGAGTAGATATTTGATTGTCTTGGTTTTGAGAATTTGTTTCTTGAGAATTTATTTGATAAGAAGGAAAGGAAGTAAAGAATTTGGAGACGGAACATTCCTCAAGAGAAGATAGATCTTCAGCAGTTTGACATGATTCTGAAGAAGGTGAAGAAAAGGAGAAAGGAGGGATGAGGGTGAAGCTTTCAAGATCAAAGAGATCATCAGGAGTAGAAGGGAAAGATGAGGTTGATGCAGATTCATTGAATTTGACATCAATAGATTCCTCAACAATTTTGGTCCTAAGATTGAAAGCTTGGTATGCCTTAGAAGTCTGAGAGTATCCAACAAAGTATCCAGAGTCAAATTTAGCATCAAACTTGGATAAGGAGTCCTTTGTGTTCAAAGTGAAACACGGACATCCAAAGACTTTGAAGAAGGAAATAATAGGCTTTATGTTATAAAGGATTTCATAGGCAGTTTTGTTATGTCTCTTTACAATGTGAACTCTGTTTAAGACATAGCAAACAGTGTTTACTGCCTCAGCCCAGAAGGATAAAGGTAATCCTGAGTCTGCAAGCATGGTTCTTGCAGCTTCAATTAGTGTCCTGTTCTTTCTTTCTACAACTCCATTTTGAGCAGGTGTTCTAGGAGCACTATATTGTCTAAGGATTCCTTTAGAGATACAGAATTTATTAAGAACTTGGTTCTTGAACTCTGTGCCATTGTCACTACTTATTATCTTAACAGGGAGACTAAATTGTCTTTCAAGATGAGTGATAAGAGCAATTATTTATCAGAAGTCTCGTCTTTGCTGAACAGGAAGAAGGTCTAGCAAAATCTTAAGTAATCATCCACAACAACTAAACAATATCTTTTTCTTGCCAGACTAGCTACTTTCACTGGACCAAATAGATCCATATGAAGCAGATTAAGACAATTAGTTGTTTTGGATTCCTCAATAGACTTATGTGAAGTTTTATGTTGCTTTCCCTTTAAGAAAGATTCACATTGACCTTTAAAGTGAAATTCTTTAGAAGACAATCCTCTTACTAAAGAAAGGGTGGAAAGCTTATGAAGAGTTTAGTGATTAAGGTGACTGAGTCTTCTGTGCCAAAGAGCAGTTTCAGAAGATGATGCTATGGCTATCAAACATGTAGGAGGAGATGTTTGAGAGTCAGTAGTCATATCTACAACATAGACATTTCCACTTCTTTTAGCCGTTAGCAGAGTATGTTGATCAATTAAGATCTTTATTTTTGAATTTATTTCTGGAGAGAGAATTTTACAACTGTCTTTAGTGAAAAATGAACTGAAATTCTTGTCAGCTAGTTGAGAAACACTCAAGAGATTAAACTTGAGATTTTCAACTAAGCTAACATCCTTGAATTGCAAATTTCCACTTAGGACAGAACAAGACCCCACTATCCAACCTTTTGCATTATTTCCAAAGGAGACAGATCCTCCATTCTTTGGAATGAAATTATTCAAAATGGATCTGCATCCTGTCATGTGCCTGGATCCTCCACTATCCACATACCAGAGATGGTTTTGGTTTGAAGAGGGTTTCTACACATGAGGATCAAATACAATAGGTTAGTCATGGGATTCTTATTATTATTTTATTTGTTTGGTTTATTTTGTTGTGTATCATTCATCAATTTCTGCATCATTAATAACAGTTGTTGCTGATTTTGATGGAGAATATTGATTTGTGAATCCACGGGAGAAGTGTTACCAACATTATGAGCGTAAGAAGGTGGTGTTCCCAAAATAGAAGGTCTAGAGTTTGCAGCCAAAGAAGAATGTGAGATGAACGAAGAATGGGGGTTCGGTCCAACAAATTGTTTACTTGCTGTTCTTACTTTCTTCATCTTATTAGGGAGATTCCCTTTTGATGAGTAGGCATGCTCAGCTTTAACTTATTAGCCTTCAATCTAGCTTTTTCTAGAGGTGTTTTTGTTCTGCAGTCTTCAGTAGCATGATATTGAATGAAAGGTCTATTTACCTTCATTATGGGGTAAGGAGGATGAGGATGGGAAGGAGGAAACTGGATATCAATCATAGGTCATGTTCCTTTTTCAAGGTTAGACTTGATATTGGAAGAGGGACCCGACTTAGTTGTTTCTTCTGAACTATGAGTAGAGCTCATATCAGGAGCAATCTCATTTTGTTCTAAAGATTTATTGTATTGAACTAAGTTCAAATGCGGCTTTTCTAATCTTGTCAGATTTGTGTTAGTGGGGTATACAAATCTAGAAGAGTAGTTTGGCTGATACACCAATGGAGATGTGTTTGTTATTGAAGGGATTTCATCAGGAAGAAAGGTTGGTGAGATAGGTTCAGGAGTAGTTTCTTCCTTATTATTATCAATTGGGGTATAATCTTCTGGTTGAGCAGTGTGGTTATACCCAATTCCAAATCTTGCTTTGCTGTGAACTTGCTTTTGTAGAAGCATTTTGAATCCTTTGCAAGACTCAACCCACTTTTCACTACTCACTTGAGTTTGAGATAATTCATCTTTAAAAACATAATATTTTTCTCTTTGTAATAAAATTTTGCTTATAAGTTGATTTTCTCAGTTTTTAAAGTGGAGATCTCATTATCTTTAATTTTTATTAATTTTTCCCCTTCAGAATTTTTATTGTCCAGGAGTTCTTCCAACTCCTGATTTTGCTTTTGAAGCAACATATTGGCTTTCTTTATTTTTGCAAAAGCCTCTATGCATGCATCGGAACATAGTTTTTCTAAGGTAGAAGAAGATACCTGAGCATCAGAAGTGTCTGCTTCAGGTTGATCAGAAGAAATGGAGTTTTCACCAACAACCATGAGAGAAAATTCTGTTGGTTCAGAAGTGATGAGGGCATAGCCAACATCTTCAGGTAAGCTGCTCCAGTCTATGTACTCTTGAGAGAGAAGAGCCTGTTGACTAGATGAGGAAGACTGGACAGCAGGGCCTAGTGCATTTATTTGTGAAGAAGGAGCTGCAACAACTTGAAGTGAAGCAGGAGTGAGCTGGTACATGCTACCATTGGCAGCTTATACATATTGTACATCAGTGGAAGGGGAGTTTTGTACAAGTGTAAAGTCAACTAGGATCTTCAAAGATCTTGAAGTCTTCCGAGGTTTAGACAATTGTACTGATGCTAAAGGAGTTATTCTTTCAGAAGTTCTTGATAGGAAACTGATTAAACGAATCAATAATTATTTTATCGGAAGCAGATGAAGGAAACACTTATTATTTCATCAGAAGACATTTGTTTATTCTTTCATCAAAAGACCATCATCGGAAGCTGATGTAGATACATAAGTCTTCCAAAGTAATGTTTTCTTCCGAAGCTTGTCTTCCGATCGAGTCTTCCGAAGCCTGTCTTCTGAAAGGGTCTTCCGAAGCTAATCTTCCAATAGGGTCTTCTGAAGCATCTTCATGTTTTCTTCCGAAGCTTGTCTTCTGAAGCAATCTTCTTCCGAAGAGTATTTTATCTTTGGAAGCTAATGTCTTCTGAAGTTAGTGTCCTGCAACATTTATTCAACTTAATTATTTGAAGGGTGGTTTTGCTTCGCCAGTCCTTATATTTCAACACCAGTGGTGGAGCTCGGGCAAAGTGATAGGGGGCGGAAATTTTTGAAACCCAGAATACATGTTAATTTTTTTAAGCGAGGGGGCGAAACAACGATTTTCAACTAAAAATAACATTTCGGCTGAAAAATTAACACTACGGACGAAAAAAGAGGGGAGGTCGCCCCCCGGCCCCTATTAAGCTTCGCCCTTGCTTAAACCCACCGTATTCTTCATATTTGCATATTAGCATTATCTTCAATTTGAGATGTAAGTTAATCAAGCCGGTTCACAGCAAACTTGAGATTGGGTGGGTAAAAAACTCAAAACAGCCAAGTTTAAACGAGCCGAACTCGAGCCCTTAAAAATTAGTCACTTCAACAGTCTTTAATGGTTATGCAGGTAACCAAAATAAAAACGATATGGATGTTTGTTGTCCCAACCATTCTTTCAATCCTAGGCGTGCTAAAGAAGTTTCTCTCATTAAGTTATTAAACTCATGCTTCACATGTCGAGCTCATTAGTAAATAAGTTTTTTATTTATATAATTAAATAAGTTTTTTATTGAGCTGGGAACACTTTCGGAGTAGCCTTTATATCCCAATTGAGATAAGAGTAAGGTTTGTATCTATCATTCCTCCAGACCCTACTGAAAAGTGGGAATATACTGGGTAAGGTTGTTGTTGTTGTTACTGTTGTTACCTATACTAATAAATAAAGGTTTCTAAGGACAATATCATGTTCCTATAACACATCATCTTTATTTTCTCGCATCTTACTCATATTAAATGAATCTAATATTAAATAATAATATTAAATATTAAATAATAATATTAAATATTAAATATACTTTTCATATATTTTTAAATTAAAAAGATATTTTAATACTTTAAAAGTATATTGATATTAAAAAAACACTTTTTACACAAACCAATTTATTATAAAATATAAAATTTGTAAAACAATTTTTTAAAATAAATGTATAAACAACAAAACTTTGAAGAAATTATTATTTAAATAAATAATAATATTATTTTATTAATTAAATTATATGAAATTTTAATCATATTTTATATTAAAAAATCATTTTATATTATTTATATTTTCATTACTGACTATTTATTATATTTTTTATTCAACTCGTGTAATACAGGTGGTACTAACCTAGTATTTATATAAATAATTGTTTTATATATAAAGATATGAAAAGTATAATAATATCATATATGTTAAGTTATTATAAATATATAAAAAATTGAGAATAAAAAGAAATAAATTAATTAAATAATAATAAAAGAATCAATCTGATCCGATATGAGCCGAGCCGAGTCAGGCCGGGCTCGTCCTTGAAAATTTTTTTTCGATTCAAATTCGAGTTCGAGTTCTCTTAAATCAAAACAAGCCAAATTCAAGCCTTAACAAACCCCAGCTCTACTAAGCTCATTTACATTCGTGTCTTCAACACACCAAATGATATATGCATCTTCAAATTGTGTATTCAATATATATACACACACATACATACACATACATATGTGTGTATATATATATGTATATGTAGGGGATGGTTGAATGTTAAGCCTTCCTTATTGCGATAACCGAATAAATACATCTTATTACTTTGGGGCCCACGTTAAAGTAAATCCAAAGGTGTTTGTTTTTTCTTATTTTTTTATTAATGTAAGTGAACTCTACATTAATTAAAAAAAAACTACACCTTTAGATTTATTTTAGTGTGGACCCTAAAGTAATAATAAGATTTAGATTTCTCTCTATGATTGGATTTTCATTGGATTCAATCCCAACATACGTACATACGTACATACGTACATACGTACATACGTACATACATACATACATATATATATATAGCGAATAGATAATTTGAAAACTCATTCTCAATGTGAAAATCATGAAAACCATGTAAAAATCTTGTAAAAAAACGTTTTTTTTTTATTTTTTTATAGGTTTGTAACATTATTTGGCACATTTTTTTAAAAAAATAAAAAAAAAACGCCGAGTAAATATTTTATAAAAAAATATTTTGTAAAACCATGTAAAACATATGTAACATCTGGACACAGTGTTACGTATGTTTTACGTGGCTTTATAAAATATTTTATAAAAAAATATTTACTTGGAGCTTTTTTATTATTTTTTTTATTAAAATGTGCTAAATAATGTTACAAAACTGTAAAAAAATTTAAAAAAAACGTTTTCTAATTAAATCTTGTTAGGCTAGAATGCCTAATTAAATCTTTAATTAAATTCAATACATATATGTGTTATATGTATTTAAATTGTTTTTATATTCCCGTTAGAATTCAATTTGTAAGTGGACTTGTGGTAACTGGAAGAGTGAAATACTGGTAGTTAAGATTCGTGTCTAAAAAAGTTATTCTTATAAATCCCCTATGTACTGCGAGACCAATCTATCTTTCCTGAGGACTCCTGATGAAAGTATCTTCACTTATAGGCCAAAGCATGTCACACCAAACACTTTACAAACTCTATAATTCTAATGTGTCAAGGGTATTTAATTTTCAAATACCATTCCTTATTGTTTTAAACCAGTCCAAATGATTTATTATGTGTAATTTTTATTTCCATGACATTATACCTAAGATTAGTAATAATATTTTATTACTATATCTATGGTAATAACAATGGCACATACTCCATGTATTCTATAGTTCTTCAAAATCCAATTCATTTCCAAATCTTAACACATTCGTATTTTGCTATTCATTCAAATGATTAAACAAATCACAACACACTGACTTTCTAGGCTTGATGACTATTATATTCCATCTATAAATTCAAAGTAATATCATCTTATAAAAAAGTAACTTTGCTTTTGTTTTAAAATCCTGTTAGAGTTAAGTTTGTTAACGTGTCATGTACTAACTTGAAGGGTGAATATCGGTAGTTGAGACTCCTGTCTAGGAAAGCAATTCATATTCCTCGACGGGGGACCAGTCTAGCTTTCCTGGGGATTCTTAACGAGAGTATTTTACCTATAGGCCAAAGCATGATTACATCTTACAACCAAATTCTAACAAGCCAAAGGTATCCAATTGAGATACCATTCCTTGTGATTTTACTCAAATTCAAAAGATTTTAATGATTTACATTCAAAAATCTCATATTCTTGACATCATACTAAAGGTCGGTGATGGTGATTCATCACTATAACTTAAAATATATGATGTCATTCTCCTATGTTTGACAACGCTTATGATCGAAGAAGCCAATAACATCATACCTAAGATTTGTGATCATAATATCTAAAAGGTTATGGTGTTATCATTTTTGTTTGATATTACATATTGTTCACTAAGTCAATAATATCATACTTGAGACTTGTGATGGTGATACCTCACAACACCTCAAAGGTTATGGTATTATTTCTCTTTGTTCATTAGTATGTATGATTCAAGAAAACAATAATACCATACTTGAAATTTGGGATGTTAATACATCACAATACCTCAAAAGTTATGGCATTACAATTCTTTGTTGATTTATGTATGAGTCATAATTCAATAAATTTGTAGTATACCTGAAGATTAGTGAAGTTGATTCATCACTACATCTGTTAAGGTTATATAATCTGCTTTACAATATTTATATTCATGATCAAACATTCAAAGATGTAGTAGTAAACTTTGAATGGGAAACATTGAGACTTATTCAAATTTTGTTTTAGAATTCAAAACATATAGATCAACATCAAATCACTTATTCAGTTGCTATTGTGTACTTAAAGTTTAGGTTAATATTGATAGGTGATTGGTGTGTTTTCAAAGTACTTTTGGTGTGATGGGTTGGCTGCAGTATACCCTATATATAAGCACCAACAGTACATTGGGAGTAAAACCAAAAGCTTTGACCAAGTAGGTTTCAATTTCGACAAAGCGGTTAGTCAAATCGAATATTACTTATAACAAGGTTTGAGGTGTAATTTTTTTTACACAAACTCAAATTAAAGGTTCATGATATTGTAACTATGATTAGTGATTTGTCACTACATCTGAAAAGTTATAATGTCACATGTTTATTTATGAAGTCTATATTATGCTTAAGGTTTGGTGATAAATAGTATCACATTGGTTATACTATAAAATCACGCAATTTATGTATTTCATACAATCCAATATTGTTCATAATCAAACTCTTTCTATTCAAACAAAATCCTTTCAATCAAACAAGATGATACATTATCAATACTCATACAACTCCCATATCACGTTCCATCAATTGTCTACCAAACGACGTTGATGGTGCAACAGCTGCACTCATTTGGTCATCGTACTCAATACTGTAGAATTCTGAAGCATAAGTTATCCAAACCAATGTATGGCTCATTATTGTTCCAAATGCAACTCCTGTGATTCAGGCATGTTATGGATATGTTGGCTCAAGTCACTTTGTCAACACTTGCCTACACTGGGTCAACAACAATATCACGCTTCACAATTGTGTGATCAACGACAAGTTGAGAGCTAGTCCACTTGTGTTCAACCTTAACACAAATCAAGATCAAACAAAACATAATGATCAATATGTTGCTTTCAACAAATTAAAACTTAATAGCTATGCTTTTACCATCATTAACAAAGAGAAGCTAACTGATTCAGTGAGTCTTAGTTACACATTAAAACAAACATGACTTTTCAATTGATTTTTTTTAAAAAAAAGACTGGGAAGTTTAATCATCTCTACCTTCTAAACTTCAAGAACTTACAAGACAATTAATGATCATAATCCAAGAATCTTTTGTAAACAAAACTTAATCATCGCTCACTACTACCATATTATAACTGGAGATATAGAAAAAAAACGAACAATCATTATTATAACACATCTGATAGGATATTATTGGGGGTAAGCTATCATGTATTGATAATGTAGTGGGTTAATGATTGGGTTTGTCCTACATATAACCAGTATATAAACTTTGTCAATATAATGGTAGAATACTCAAGTAAGCAACTATGAGAATACATAAGTACATAAAAATATAAATTATTAACTAAGGGTTCATAACAAACTATATTTAACAGAAAACTACATTCAAAAACACATAACCGAAGAAATACAATTAGAGTAGGGGAGGGTTAATTTTTTTCTCCCTAAGTATGTTAAGATTTAACAAAAGTAAACCATAAATAAACGTTCAAGTGAAACATTCATCTTATGTTGATCAATCACAATATAAATTCCAAGTATTTGTTCTCATCCATCCATTTCACATCCTGTTAAAACATCGGTGCAAAACAAATGCAAACAAATTTGAACTCATTTTCAATTCTTATATTTGTAACTATTTTTATAATGCATCTTTAGAAAGATAGTGTTGTAAATCACAAACTTGCAATCAATAAACATTGCCGGAAAAGTGATCTGTACAGTAACTCAGGTACAAACTATGTGAACTATTTGTATGCTATTAACATTTTGATGCTTGACACTAAACTATTAAGCAATCATTTCAGCAATCTGATTAAATCTCATGGTTTAACAGTCAGAAACATATCAGACAACATGGAATTTAAACACGAATTCTTGTAATATGCTATTTTGTATAGACATATGAAAGGTTGAACAAAACAAAGCAATAACGGACGTCGTTACAGGAATGCTAAATGGACGGATTATTCGTATAGGTGACGATATGTACGAATACATCTGAAAGTTTAACGTTCTGAATGATGTCCAATAATTAGAAAACCATATTGAAAAGTGTAGCTATCGTCGTATTCATACGGGTGACGATTCGAACAAATGCGCGCGACAACTATACGATTCGATTTAAACTAAAATTTAAACGTTTTCAGAAAATTTAAAATAAACAAAAGATAATTAGTTAATTTACTAGGAATAACCATCTAAATTAAATTATTAACCTCTATCTTTAAAACCGAGACGTTCATCGCGAAAACGAAACAGAAACGACGCTTCTACGCGTAACCGAACAAACCCAAACGAAACCGGATAACTTGAAGCCATTTATTGTGGCATTTAATGCCATAAACCTCTCCACCAACTAGCCACCATCAACAAACTTTGGCTCTCTCTCTACATTTTCTCTCTCTAGAACTAACATCTCCATCTCACTCATTTCTCAACCGATTCAAGCCAGTTTGGTATCTAAACGACCACCACACCACGTAGATCACGAAAGTACAAGGATTTGAGGCTCTAAACCGTTCGATTTGAGGTAAAAGCGAGTTCTATGTCACGATTTCTAGGGTTTTCTAACCTTTGGTTTGACCCACCTCTTTAACCGGTTAAAACCACTTAAAACCTTAGGGGAATCACTCACCCACACCCTAGAACCATGTAGGAACAAGGATGGTGACCTGAGCAGGGCTGGAACCTCGATTGAATATGGCTGCCCATCTTAGCTGGCTCGGCCGAATGGCTCCTCATCAGGCCGACGAATGATTGGGTCAGCCGGTCCCCATTCGCCCGAACCAGGGCTCCATTCGACGGCCTCCATTTGCCCAAGTTGTTGCCATTCGCAAGCCAACCCTCATTTGACAAAGCTCTCATTTGGCCAATCTCCCCTTCGGTCGCCCAGGTTTTAGTCGCCCAAGCCTTTCGGCCAGCACCCATTCGGTGGGGCTGGTTCGGTCGCACAAAACCCAATCGGGCCAAGACTCTCGTACGGCCACCCCTTTCGGCCAAGAGCCCTTAGATCAGACACGAGGCTTAACCGGGGGAGATGACAAGAACAACAAGGATCATATGGGATGCTTAAACAGACACACTCTTGTTGCATGCATGGTTTTGTGTCTGTGTGTGCATGGGACATGTTTAGGGTTTCTAAACAAGAAATTAACCTAGTCTACACAAAGGTGAATAAACTTATAAGCTAATCATGAATGAGACACCAATATTTTGCTAAATACATGCTAAACCTATATCTTGCCTGTTCCACTTGATTGTGGGTAAGCAAGGACTAATGCACTCACTTCAAGGGTTTTAAACATTAGTATATAAAGCTTAAGATGCAAAGAAGTAAGGAATTTTTAACTAAGTATTAGTGTTAGTTACTAACACACTATACTTAGTGAGTATCATACTATATACGATTAAGATAGATGGTTCCGTTGAACTTTCTACTCTAAGTTGTATTCACAACCAATCCAAGATATGAAGGAAGCTAAAACCAAATATTAGGCTTAGAGTTAATCAAATTGGGTTAACTTAAGCCTAACCAAATTAATCTATAATTTTCTTAAAATACTCTATGGATTTATTAAATGAAATTAATAATAAACTTTCTTAAATTAATTAAACGATTTTAACTTAAGATTTATTTAAAACAAATTTCTTTGCAAACACTTAATTAATGTCTGGTAATGGTTTCTTGCAGGATCAAGGGTTTACTTACGGGTAAGACCTTAGACTAATTAGATGAAATTCTAGAAAACACATTAGAACATAGGACACTTAGTTGCACACCGAGACCAAAACCCTAGTTTGCGTCTATTATAACAACTTATAGAATTCGAATCTCTGAAAACAACTCAGGTGTTGAAGATACTTAAGCTACAATCAACGAGCGGGCATTATCTGTGGTAACTTATAATTAGCAACACAGGTGAGTTCATTGTCCCTTTTCAAACCATTTTGGATCTTACATCGGGACTGAGAAGCATGTTATTCATTTTAAACAGATATTTAAATGTTATGTAAATGCTTTTACATTAAATTATCACGCGTATGCTAATGCTATAAGCTCCATGATAACTATATGCTAACACTAATGCTATATGCTATAAGCTACATGCTAAAACTATATGCTAATGATAATGCTATAAGCTACATGCTAAAACTATATGCTAATGCTAATGCTAATGCTATAAGCTACATGCTTAAACTATATGTTAATGCTAATGCTATAAGCTACATGATAACTATATGCTAATACTAATGCTATAAGATACATGCAAAGACTATTTGCTAATGCTAGATGATACATGCTACAAGCTAAGACTATATGCTAATGCTAGATGATACATGCTACAAGCTAAGACTATATGCTAATGCTAGATGCTATTAGCTATATGCAAAGACTATATGCTTATGCTAGATGCTACATGCTACCAGCTAAGACTATATGCTAATGCTAGATGCTATAAGCTACATGCTCAGACTATATGCTAATGCTAGATGCTACAAGCTACAAGCTAAGACTATCTGCTAACGCAAAGCTTGTATCTATGCATAAGATACGCGAATGCTAAAGTATGCTAATGTAAAGCTAGTATCTATGCATGATATACGTGAATGCTAAACTATGCTAAAGCAAAGCTTGTATCTATATATTAGATACGTGAATGCTAAACTATGCTAAAGCAAAGCTGGTATCTATATATGAGATACGTGAATGCTAAACTATGATAATACAAAGCTTGTATCTATATACGAGATACGTGAATGCTAAACTATGCTAAAGCAAAGCTTGTATCTATATATGAGATACGTGAATGCTAAACTATGCTAATTCAAAGCCTGAATCGATTCATGAGATACGTAATGGCTAAACTATGCTAGAGCAAAGCTTGTATCTAATCATGGGTTACGTAAATGCTAAACTATGCTAGTGCAAAGCTTGTACCCATGCATGAGATTCGTAAATGCTAAACTATGTTAATGCGAAGCTATTATCCGCGTACAGTATACGTAAAGGCTGAGCTTTGTGAATGGTATAAACAAGTAAACTTTTAAACAATATGCTAAAGCTATGATGGAGACGGGATTGGGGCGTAGGTGAAATGCTTAATTATCATTAGCAACAATGTCATATGTGATTTAGTATGTGGTGGGACGGTGGCTGGGCGGGCGGTAAGTTCGACCCTACATATGCCCTGTATATAAGCATACCAAAATTGGGTATTACAGGTGATGTTAATGAGGTTAAGGTTGTTACCGAAAAGGTTTGCTAAAGCTATTTTTCAACTACTAAACTATATTAACTCACCAACAATTGTGCTGACTTTGTTTTCTTACATGCTTTCTCAGGTGACGTATAGGAATAAGCTAAGGCTAAGAAATGCATGCTAGGATGCCCAGTTAGAGGACCTAGTAGATTTTGAGAAGCACATGTTTAGATAAATGTTGTGAATCACTTTTGATATCTTGTACAGATAAAAGATAGTGAACATTTGATTCTTTTGATAGGCTTACTTAGTTAAATTATCAAACATTGACAGCTGTAATTTAACTTTCTAATCCTAGTTTAATGCTATATTGTGCTTTAGTTATTCTCAATGTTGATGCTATGTAAACAATCTGATCATCGCGATTATCATCTCACGATATCGCGCCCCGGGAACCTTCAGCCCGGCGGGACACACGATCCGGCCCGCCGGCCAGGGGTGTGATAGACTGGTATTAGAGCTCAAGGTTATACAGAATAATAGGTCATTTACTTAAACGGTTTGGCCTAGACTATAACTTAGGGACCATCATATATAGAACATAGGGTTTAAGCTTACATTATGTCTTATGCATTCGATCACTGCACTAACCAATATTCTTTTGGTTATGATCAGAATGCTGCCAGAAGACAACCAACTCCGCTACCAACTCCACAAAATTCAGCACCTAACTCATCAACACCTACACCACCTGAATCACCACCACCTCCTCCTCCTCCACTCATTCGTCCTCCGAAACCGAATACAACTCCAGTTCTGGATCCTGCTACTGTTGCCTTGGCAACATTACTGAGCAGTCAGCTAACCAATCAGCTGAAGGATGTTATCTCAGAGATGATCAACAGGATTCAAGGTCACGGCAACAACTTTGGGCATACTATGGGGGAAGCTAGTGGAAACACTGGTACTACTTCAGACTGCTCCTGCAAATCAATCGTAGGATGCAAGCCGCCAAGCTTTAGCGTCGTTGAAGGAGCTGTTGGATTGATCCAATGGCTAGAGAAGATGGAGACCACACTGGACATCAGCGGTTGTCCAGAACACCACAAGGTTCGATATGCTGTTGGATCTTTTAGCAAGCGAGCCTTAACATGGTGGAACTCCCAGATTAGAGCTCGAGGCAGAGAAGAAGCACTGTCTATGCCTTGGGAAAATTTCAAAATCCTTTTAAGGAATGAATTATGTCCAAAGCATGAACTTCAGAAGTTAGAGACTGAACTGTCCAATCACGTGATGAAAGGGGTGTGACAATCCGACTTTTCGGATTTACTCTGTTAACCGAAGATGGTGAGATCACAGGCCCAACAGAGCCAATGTGGGCCCAATAAGCCAAGGGAGGCTCAGTAAGGCCCAATAGGGTCAAGTGAGGCCCAATGAAAACAAAGTAGGCCCAGGGAAGGCCCAATAAGGCCAGGGAAGGCCCAATGAGGCCCAATTGTATTTGAGAAGCCCAATTGGGTAAATTTAGCCCAACAATGAGTTACAGGATTCAATTAGTGACTATTCAGGGTTGTCGGCTCAACTTTGTTAATCGAAATGATATGTTGTCGATCCAGAATAACCTATAGGAGTTAGGAATTATCAAAATCTGTCCCAATACACTTTAGTTTCAAAGTTTTGAATGATAATTAGGTTAAAATGCAAAACTTTGACCTTGGAAGTAATTCGGCCAAAATTATAATAGGAATTCGAAATTCGCAGCAATTATCAGTTTTTAATGATATAGATCGGTTACAATCATCATTTGAATGATTAGTAATAAGTATTATACGTTATGGATGCATTAAATCACCGAATTAATCAAAATAGTCATCCAAAAGTCGAAACCGTAGGTTCTAATCATCAAAACCGCACAATTTGATGTTATTTCTCACAATTGGATCTTCCTAAACACTAGTCGACATCCTCTGAGAGCAATACAAACAACGATTTGGTCTCACAAACTCGGGATTGAAGAATTGAATCGTGAAAGAGCCAAACCTAGGGCTTGAAGTCGTTCTACATCAATACCACATCAAATCTTGTAAGTAATCGTTCATATACACTCTGAAGTGACCGACTAAGGGAAGCCCTAACCATAGTTCATCTGATAACATCGAATTCTATGAGTTCGATCATTAGGGCTTACAAACAAAAACCAATTGGGGGTTTTTAATCAAAAGATTTTTGAAGCAAAATCAAAGGTCATGGAAAGCTTCATGAGGTTCTGATAATCGTAAATCATGTGTTAATTTCTGGTAGTAGTAACGAATCATATGGATTCGATTTCTAGGGTTCTTCGTAGGAAGTCATTTGGGGGTTTCGATCAAAACCGATTTAAGAAACAAATTAAATTATATGGGTAGATTCAGAGTGGTGCGTTTATGGAAAAGTCTATCTCAATTTAAGATTAAAATAGTGAATTGATCATGATCGAGTTTTAGGGTTTTTGTTAAGAACATAATTGGGGGTTTTTATGAAAACAAGTGTAAAAATCAAATTAATTGTTATGATTGATTTCAGAAAGTTCCGATTGAGAGTAAACCCATGTAAATTTGATCAATCTATAACGAATTTAAGGATTTCTAGTTATAGGGCTTGTAACGTAATCGGGTTTAGGATTTCTAAACAATTGAGGCTTAGAATCTGATTAAATGTTGCAGACTAGTTCGTTTTGATTCAAGGATAAAAGTTCTATGATGGTTGGATCGATCGGGTTTTGAAATTGTGTTCAATTTGGGCTCAATACGATCGGCTATAACGGGAAAAGGGGATTCGGTTGGATTATGGTTAAAACAATTAGATTGGGAACTCAATCAGAATTGTTGGGTGGGCTGACATGGTAGAGCCTTTGTGTAGGGGGTTGGAGGTCACGGGTTCGATCCCGGGCACCACCTATTTTTGAGTATTAAGCTATTTTGGGTTTTTCAATCATAACTTGTTCGTTACAACTCCGTTTCGATCCGTTCAAACTGCGTTAGAACCAGAATTTCATCCTGAATCAACTGGAATGATAAAAATGGTATTTTAATCCGAAAAAGAAATCGCGTATAATTACGTTTATTTAAATAAAATCGTATGTGATTTTATTTAAATGATTTCAAAAGCACGCGTACTTTCGTATGCACATTTCTTAACACTTTAACATACGTGTGTTGACACGTATGTGATTTCAAGCACCAAACGATATCTCGAATAACATTAGGTTATTATTTAAACACAGATTCTTCGTAGGAGGATTTCTTACACGAGCTTTTAGTGTGTGATCATTCTGCTAAAATCAAAGGTGCGTACACGGCCCTTTCGTATTTTAAACTGTTTTGGGGGAGAAAACATGTGCAACAAACTATTTTTAGATACATATCACTTGCATGAGTTAGCTGTTTACATTATGTGACAACATATCAACTTGAAAGTCCTTACACACCTCGAACCGTTTAGTTTGCTGTAATGCAAAGCGTGGTAGTTGGAAATAGATCTATTAGGGTTGACAAACCTCACCTGGTAGATGGGATCTACGCAGGTGTTTGACTGACCAAACACATTTTACTATTGTTGTGCTAGACAATAGTGGCAAGGCAAAAACATGCTATAGCATGGCAATTCGTCAGCTTCGGTGTCGAACACTTATGTAAATAGTTTATATGACTAGCTATCATGACTGTGCATGTGTGATTATGTTATCTACAATCTTGTTATTCAAACTGTTGTTTTGAACATTATGAATGATTAAAACCTGTGTTATGCACCAACCTTTGTGTTGACTTGATTTACATGTTTTCTCAGGACGCTAAGGCGCGCGTTAAAGCTGGCATGGACTAGGAGATAGAGTCTCATGCATTTTAAACATTTTGAATATTTGAATTTGAACATTTAAGTATTGTGTTTTGTAATGTTTACTTTACAACTGTTATTGGTTTTAAACGCTTCCGCAATTTTTGTAAACTCTGATGTTATGTTTAAAGACCAAAGTATGTTTTGAAAATTCATATAGAGGTCTTCGCTATGTCTAATGATCTGAGATCCTGGTTTGTCACGTTCCCAAACGGTATGATTCCGTTAGTTGGAAATTGGGGGTGTGACAGATTGGTATCAGAGACATTGGTTATAGCGAACTAGGTTTGCATTTGTAGGCTTAGACTATGACTGTTAGACATTAGACACACATGTTTACACATACTGCTTAGAAATTACATATGACATTATGTAATTGATTTGCTTACACATTCCATGGCATTGCACTTACATATGATATTATGTAGCAGGCATGGCATCATCATCGGTACCCTATATCTACATTGATGATTCCGAGGACAAGGAACCGATAGTTCCGGCACCACCGTCATCACCACCACCACCTATTCCATCACCTCCACCATATGAGGTAGATGACTCAGACCCAGACGAGGATCCAGAGGAGGATCCGGAGGAGGATCCAGATGAGGATCCCGAGGAGGATCCAGATGAGGACCCGGATGAGGATCCGGAAGAGGAGCCAGAGGAGGGCACTCAGCAGATCCCTGCTGAGGGACCTTCTGCACATCCACCACCAGTACTAGATGCTCCTGAGCCTAAGAGGCAAAGGACGGACGCCGAGGAGATCGCCAAACTGCGCGAGGATCTGGAGGTAGCAGAAGATAGGATAGCACAGAGATCTCAGGAATTATGGGATGCTATTGAGAGGCAGGATAATCTTGCCCATCTGGTTCATGATATGCGGGATGAGATGATCAATTTGATTGGTCGTCTAGAAGAGTCAGAGAACCAAGAGGAGATTTTGGCAGGCAGGGTTGAAGCTTTGGAGGATTTAGTGGCCTCTGAGAATGAGGAACAGGATGAGGATGAGGAGGAGGAACCAGCACCAGTTGTTGAGTCCGATCCTGAATCCACTGTTGAGGACGATTGATTTTCTTTTCTTTTCTTTCTTGTTTTGTTTAAACTTATTAGGAACGGGTTGTGTTCCTACATTAGTAGTTTGAAAAGTATGTTTCATTTCAAAAGTATTGTACTCAAAGAAAGTTTCTATCTATTGAAGAGTTATTATTTATTTCCAACAATTGTGTTGATTTATATTACCTGTTGTGTTTGTTGTTTTACCTACACATGTCAAATTTGATTTTGAATACGCGCTAACATTTCTTGTAAATAGGAAACAAATGGCTGAGGGAAACGTTCACATGACAGTCGCTGAACTCAACGAGCTAATTAATAGCAGAGTCGCAGAGGCTATTGCACAGTATGCTCAGACACATAACACAGTACCACATGGTCCAGCTGGGGGATTGGTTAACCCACAAGTCTGCACGTTCAAGGTGTTCTTGGACTGCAAACCTCACAATTTCAAAGGGTCGGAGGGGGCCATTGGACTCCTTCGGTGGATTGAAAAGGCTGAGTCGGTGTTTGAAATGTGCAACTGCCCTGACGAAAGCAAGGTGAAATTTGCTACGGGAACATTAGAGGGTCCAGCGCTAACTTGGTGGAACTCCAATGTTCAGACTCTGGGGTTGGGAGAAGCTAATGCGTTGACATGGAACAACTTCAAAACTTTACTGCAAGAGGAGTATTGTCCTCGCAGTGAAATGCAGAAGTTGGAGGAGGAATATTGGCAGCTCAAGATGGAGGGTTCAAACATTGAAGAGTACACGACCAGGTCACACGAGTTGGCCAGACTGCTACCACACATGGCTACTCCAGCCAGTAAGTGGATTGAAAGGTACATTGGAGGACTAGTGCCTCAGATTCAGGGGTTGGTGACTTCAGCAAATCCCACCACCATCCAACAAGCTGTTCGTTTAGCACATCAGCTTACTGATCAGGCAGTGTTACAGGGGACTCTGCCTAAACGAACATCTGCTACCAAGGTGGGAGATCATAAGAGAAAGTGGGAAGGTAACAACTTCAAGGGTAACAACCAACAATCATATCAGCAAAACCGGAAACAAGACTCAAACAAGTCTTATCATGGTTCAAGCAGTGGTCAGCAATCATCATCATCGGGGGGATATATTGGCAAACACCCCAAGTGCAACAGGTGTGGTTACCATCATGCAGGTAACCAATGTGAGAGAGCTAAGTGCCAGAGGTGTGGCAAGATTGGGCATGCGGCTAAGGATTGTCGCGGGGAGCTACAAAACAACAACAACCAGAACAATAACCAGAACAACGCTTAGAAGGGTTGTTTTGAGTGTGGCAAAATGGGGCATTTTAAGAAAGATTGCCCACAGCTCAAGAAAGGTGGGGACAATAATGCCAATGGCAACGGTAATGGAAATGGCACCAACAACAACAACAACAATAACAACCACAACAACAACAATGGTGCTAGGGGCAGGGCGTTTGTGATTGGAGGACGTCAAGCGCGGGAGGATCCCAACATTGTTACGGGTACGTTCCTCTTAAATAATCACTATGCCTCTATGTTATTTGACACTGGTGCCGACCGGAGTTTTGTATCTAGTTCACTTGCTAAGTTGCTAAATGTTAGTCCCACTGCCTTAGATAGTCCCTACATTGTGGAATTAGCTGATGGTAAGTTAATAGTAGTGGAAAATATCTTTAAGAGATGTATCCTTGATTTGATGGGTCAAACATTAGAGATTGACCTTATGCCTATTGCCTTAGGCAGTTTTGATGTAGTTATCGGCATGGACTGGTTGTCCAAAAACCAGGCTGAAATAGTATGCCATGAAAAGATTGTTCGTATACCTCTTACAAACGGAGAGACACTGTATGTACAAGGTGAAAAGATCAGTACGCCACTGCGTCTCATATCTTGTATGAAAGCACACAAGTGTCTACGTAAGGGTCATACAGCAGTTATAGCCCTTATAACTGAAAAACCAGTAGCTGAAAAGAAGATTGAAGATATACCTGTAGTTTGTGAATTTCCGGAAGTATTTCCAGAAGACTTGCCGGGATTACCGCCTATCAGACAGGTGGAATTCCGAATCGACCTTACACCAGATGCAGCACCGATAGCTAGGGTGCCTTACCGACTTGCACCGTCAGAAATGCAAGAGTTATCCACACAATTGCAAGAGTTGCTGGATAAGGGTTTCATACGACCTAGTTTTTCACCGTGGGGAGCTCCAGTTTTGTTTGTAAAGAAGAAGGACGGGACTTTCCGTATGTGTATCGATTACCGGGAATTGAATAAAGTTACTATCAAGAACCGGTATCCGTTACCCAGAATCGACGATCTGTTCGATCAGTTGCAAGGTTCGAGTTACTACTCGAAGATTGATCTCAGGTCGGGTTATCATCAACTAAGAGTCCAGGAGGAGGATATTCTGAAGACAGCATTCAGGACACGCTATGGACATTATGAGTTCTTGGTCATGCCATTTGGGTTGACAAACGCTCCAGCTGTATTCATGGATCTCATGAATCGTGTTTGTAAACCTTATCTTGATAAGTTTGTCATTGTTTTCATCGATGACATTCTCATCTATTCACAGTCTGAGGAGGAACACGCTGAACATCTTCGATTTTGCTAGAGCTATTGAAACAAGAACAATTGTACGCTAAATTTTCGAAATGTGATTTCTGGATGCGAGAAGTACAATTTCTGGGTCATATAGTTAATGAGAAGGGCATACATGTTGATCCAGCGAAGATTGAAGCGATTAAGAATTGGGAAGCGCCAAAGACCCCTACCGAGGTACGACAATTCCTCGGTTTGGCGGGGTATTATCGACGATTCATTGAAGGTTTATCAAAGATCGCTCAACCACTTACAGCTCTTACGCACAAGGGAACGAAGTATAACTGGACGGATAAACAGGAAACTGCGTTCCAGTTATTGAAACAGAAACTTTGCAGCGCACCGATTCTGTCCTTACCGGAAGGGACGGAAGACTTTGTGGTGTATTGTGATGCATCTGCACAGGATTGGGATGTGTGTTGATGCAACACGAAAAGGTGATTGCTTATGCTTCCAGACAACTACGAACACACGAGAAGAATTACACTACTCATGACTTGGAGTTGGGAGCAGTGGTTTTTTCTTTGAAAATTTGGAGGCATTATCTGTATGGAACTAAGTGTACCATTTACACTGATCATAAGAGTTTGCAGCATATCTTTGATCAGAAGGAGCTTAATATGAGGCAACGACGATGGGTTGAGTTGTTGAACGATTATGAGTGTGCGATTAAGTATCACCCGGGAAAGGCTAACGTGGTAGCTGATGCTTTAAGCAGAAAGGATACTTCAACAAGACGGGTTCGTGCACTTATGATGACAATACATACCGACTTACCTGACAAGGTACGCAGTGCTCAGATCGAGGCCTTGAAAATGGAAAACTTGGTACAGGAATCTCTACGAGGGATGGAAACACAGTTGGATGTCAAGTCTGATGGAATTCGTTATTTCATTGATAGACTTTGGATACCTTTGTATGGAGGTTTAAGGGAACTTGTGATGGACGAAGCGCACAAGTCCAGATATTCAGTCCATCCGGGATCAGACAAGATGTACCATGACTTGAAGGCATTGTATTGGTGGCCTCACATGAAAGCCGACATTGCTAAGTACGTTAGCAAATGTTTGACTTGTTCGAAAGTCAAAGTTGAATACCAGAAGCCATCTGGTTTACTACAACAACCAGAGATACCGATGTGGAAATGGGAACAGATTTCGATGGACTTCATTACTAAGTTACCCGTACACCGAGTGGTTGTGATACGATATGGGTAATTGTCGATCGATTAACGAAATCTGCACCCTTCTTAGCAATTAAGGAAACTGATAAGATGGAGAAACTGACTCGTATTA
>SZYD01002578.1:0-59878 GCA_009363875.1 Mikania micrantha
TGTAGCACTTTAACACAATGCGGGTCAAGATGAGTAACTTAAGATAGATGTGAATATTATTGATTCAACGAGTAAAAAGATTAATTATATATGATGTTGAGAAAATCACAAAAAATTACTAAATAAATTATTTGTTTCATTACGACTCATTTTAATTTAAGATAAGTTGATGTTCTAAAAACAACTTATTTAGACCCAAATTGATTTTGCTTAAACCGATCTTATCCCGCCCCATACTGATTCGCGCTCATCCAGACTCATTACCCAAACCAACTCAATCCGCTCATTTTGTCAGGCATACCGATAACATATACAAGACAATTGGTAAGTTTACTGTTGAGACTTTGAGTAGTAAATTAACAAGACCGATACTTCGAGTATTTTCAAAATAAGGTTTGGGGAAAGAATCTGTTACAACTAAACTTGAGGGGTAAAATTGTCAACTGATGAAAGTTAAGGTGTGTAAAGGAATGCTGTCATGATGCCAAAAGGCCCAAAACGAAATGTGTAATGAGTCAACAGGCCAGACACGTTTTCAGCAAAGTGCGGAAACTTGTGATTAGTTTTTATTAATTTTTCAAGGGTTTTATATAAATATAATTTTGTTATCAAATAACTTTTAGCTCATAAGTTTTATATAATTCATTAAGGGTTGCACTATGTTTTTGCTTTGTAAATTGTAATATTCTATAAGAAATGGGTGGTATATTATTTAGAAAATTTAGAGTTTAACTCATTGTTTATAATTTACATCAAAATATAAATAATGGTATACATGTTGCATCTACGTATTTAAATGTATATAAAACATCATATGTCAAAATTTTAAAGAATAAAAAATAAATTATATATAAAAACCTAAAAATAAAAAAAAGAAAAAGAAAGTAAAAAAAAACTTAAATTGTCAAAACCAATATATACAAAAGGTAATTTTAAAGGTGTCGATAAGAGAACTTTGATTTTGAGTATCATATGTATTGGCCTTATTGTTTGGCTATTAAAAATATAGACACAAACCGACTTCCATTTGATTTATAACAAAATTGAAGAAAGTTTTGAAAAACTTTATAGGATTCATTGAAATTACTACAAGCCTGGGTTGGTGTCTCATTGACCTTTGGCCCTACAAATGGTGAAATTTTCTATTGACATGAGTATCTAATGTCCTTATTTTCTTGTATCATTTTGTACCGAATTTTTATTTTTTTATATATTTTCTTCGACTGTGTTCTTTTCTTGTTATGTATCTTTTTTGTGTGAGTTTTGATTTTCTGTATTGCATTTTTTTTACTGAATTTTTGATTTTTTAAACTGGATTTTTTGTACTGGATTTTTCTCTGTACAAGATTTTTGATTTTATTTTTTATCATATCAAATATATCAAATTTTTATTGGTTATAATATTTCTAGGTAAAAACTTTTCTTGTTGGATCCAACCCTATAGATTATAATTCTTTGATGATTTACAATAGATCACCAACAAATTTGTAGCGAACCACAATTTTTTGCAACAAGTGTAAGGGCGAAATACACTTTGGAGATTCTAGAAAGTAGCATAAGACCATCTGTAATAACACATCCCACTGAAATCTCACCCCACTGAAATTTTCTATCATGTCATCACCTCACTGAAAATCTTAAAACCCAATAATGATCACATACTCCACTGAAAAACTTTCCCCACTGAGTCACATCATCACTAATTGTAATTTTATTTGTTATATTTTTTAAGTTATAAATTAATAAGTAAAATAAATAACAAAATAAAATACGTTAACATTAAAATAAAAAAAAAACGTTACATTGCTAACTTAATTTTCTCTTAATTTATCAAATATTTTCGCTCTTAATTTTCTCATAATCTCTAGTTTTTCGTCGTCGAGTTCTTCGGGAGGCACATTACCCACAACTTTGAGGTCGACTCTGAGAAGTCGGTCCTTGTGTTTTGTTTTGAAATTTCATTAACTCTTCAAGTTGATTAGCGAGTTCGTTTGTTGTCGGGATAGAGGAGGAGGTTTGATGACTCGAAGAGACGAAGCCCGTTTTGTCGTATCACGTCCAACCGGTTCCTGGATTTCGAATTCATCGTCTTCCTCGTCTTGTTCCATGTTAACCGTATGTGCATCCGAACCCCCCGATGAATATTCACTAATATCGGATTTTTTAGTTCTTTTTGAAGAACTTTGGCCCTCGTTAGCTTCTTGACAAAAACGTGGAACTTTGGAGCGTCTTTTATCGCGGCCCAAACATGATAGTGGTTAAATGTATGGTCGTTTGACTTTAGTTGATATTTTTTTTCCGCCCATTTTCAACACACCTTCGTCGTTCATACTGCTTTTGCGATTGTTGGCACAGTTGTTGTAAATGCCAATAAACCACATCAATTTCGCGCTCATATCCTTCCATTTTGAATTTAGTTGATGATATGTGCGGTTATTCTTGATCAGTATAGCATCATCTCTTGTGCCAACTACCGGTTAATTTTTTCCAAAAGTTTTCGTACTTTTGCGAATTACCTTTGGTCTTGTTTTCGGAATGATCGATATACATCTTCTGAGCGTGGTTTCTTCGTCATGAGTCCATGGTTTCGGTGCCATTGGACCGCTACTTCCGCCTGTTTCCGTGTCTTTCGATCGCTTCCCTTTTTTCTTCCTTTTTGTGATTCTTGAGTCTCGAGCACGACATTGTTAGACACGAAATACGGTTCATGTCGGGATTGAGGCGCACTTTGTTGAAACCCGGTTGCTTGAAAATGAGAAACCCGGTTGAAAGCCGATTAAAGATGAAAACCCAGTTTGAGGATTCCGGTTGTTGTCATTGAGTGTTCGGGTTTTGTTGCATTTGAAACAAACACCTTCGGATTGTATCATGGTCGTTCAACAAGTTGAAATCGGATTGTTGATTTTTAAGCTCGTAGGGGGTGCCCGCTTGGCCCCACCTCGCCTCTAAAGCCCGCCCATTCTCGGTGAAACCATTATAGATGGTCTAAGGATTTAGGGAAACAAGTTAATGATTATTTATTGAGCAAAAGATTTTTTAGAGCAAAACTTGCTGCCAATTGTTAATAACGTAGGAAATTACAACGGTACTAATTTACAAACAAATAAATTAACATATCTATATAATAACAAAAACAATTAGAGATATGATTTATTTTGCATGTTACCTAAAATTGGTTTTCAACAACTTTTAGGATGCCTACAAAACTAACATGTGTCCCTTGTTATTTTTATTTACTACATATTATGTTGCAATCATATAAATGTGACATGTATATAAATTAGATAAATTAAATATATATAATTTATAATAAAAAAAATTAATAAAAAACATGTATATTACGTTGATTAAATAGATATGTATATTACATAAATTGATCGAATAAAATATAATATGATATGTTAACATATACATTCCCAAAATATTTTTACTTTGATGTGGCAATTAAAATTTTATGATATATTTCTAAAATACTTTTTCAACTAAGTACTAACTTTTTTTATGTAATTTATAAATACTAATAAAATTTAAGCATACATAATATTTCAAATATACTTTTAAAACGGATAAATAACTTAAATTGCTATTAATCTATATATTAAAAAGGAAAAGTTTGATGTGAGCAAAAAATACTATTCCTTTAGGTACAAGTATTTTAAGCACATGGTACAACCTTATAGCACATGGTGCTATACATGGTACAACCTTATAGCACACCGAATCTTCATGGGAGACACAAAGCATATCATGTCAAAAAATAAACAACCGTGTCAAAAGATCTAATACACTCTCACAGAAAATATAACTACGTTAAAAGATATAAAAACGCGTCAAAAGATCAAAAGAAACTTTCAATACTTTTAAATTAATTTGAAATTTTCATTTATAACCATAAACTTTAAACTATTATTTTTTAAGACATCTCTAACTTTACTCACATATTTTTTAATGTTCACATGATTTTAACACGTTATTAGGGTTATCGGAAAAGTCAAGATTATATTAATTTGATCGTAATGGCCTCATAAACATTTATATAAATTTCGAACACAAATGGCCATAGCAATTTTGCGCGTTGTTCACATTCCTATAACGCGTCCGCACATTATCAAATATTTGTATCGTTTATATTATTTTGATCGTAATTACTTCACAAATAATTTAGATTTAATAATTTTATAAACCGTGAGTATTATATATACTACATATATATACGATTTACATTTAATAATTTATAATATTTGTATCGTTTGTTCTGTTGGTTGTTTTTACGTTAGTATATCATACCACGCGGCAACGCGCGGGTCCTATATACTAGTTTATACTAAAACATATTTAAAACAAAAACTTAAACTCTGATTTTTAAATACCGCCTATTTTTTTATTATTTAACATACTGTATTTTTGTCATTCAAGTGATTTAACTGCATTAAATATTTGAAAACTATTATACATGACTAAAAAAACAATTGATATCAATATACCTTTTTTCAATATTTTAACAAACACTGTTTATACTGAGATTTAGAGACTTATAGAAACTTTTAAATAGAAAAAAAGTATGTCTAGAAACTTCATAATTATTTTCATATTAAAATAATTTGATTAATAATATATTAAATAGTATCCATATTAAATCCATGGTCCATATTTATTATAAAATAATAAGTTATTTTTAATTAAAGAAGAGATAAAAAAAAAAAAAAAAATAGATAACCTATAATAATGACAAATGCTTCCAAACTATTTTATTAGTATTAATATTGAATATCACATGTCAAGTTTTGGTAAATTATACATTTTAATTTTTTTTGTCTCTTTTCTTTTAAAAAATAAATATTATTTTTAGTTTAGAAAATAGCATGATTACAAGATAATTTTTTGAAGATCTGTATAAAATATTTTGAGAAATATATGATATGTTATTTGAAACAATTATTTGGAAAAATATTTATTTAACCTATATAATGCACATGTTTAATCTAGTTTTACCAAAATATAATTAAAAGAAACATGTGCATGACTGTAAGGATATGTTTAATGTCATTTATATGTCTATAAATAATGACGCTACTATCTCCTTATATCTTTTTTTTTGAACGACATTTAATCTCAACGTGTGAACCACTAATTTCCAGACCACGTCACCAAGGTCTAGTTACCATGACTTCCGTTGAGACCCCACCACCACCCCAGGAGGAAACCGCACCGGAAAACCCCCTGACCACCCAAGGACCCCTATTTCGCCTTGGGAGGGATTTGAATCCGTGACCTCCTATAGAGAAGCCAAAAGGGTAACCATTAGGCTAGAAGCCCTTGGTTCTTTTAACAAAATTTTAGTCACCTCTTTAATTATGATTTGAACAAGTGAGATCTTTAGCACCCAACATCTTTTGGATCTTGTTTGAACTTTATCCTTTGAATATTTGTATTTTTTTTTCTCCACGCTACTCACAAGATGTCTAATTTCATATATAATGATTCGTTAGTGACTGTTACGGCCATGGCGGACGTATTTAGAATTAATGGGGGCAGCCGACACCTATAAAATATTCTTTTCGTTATATATTCGATTTAATCTCGACTGATCTCAAGAAATTTTATGACCGATCCCCAAGAAAATTTAACGGTCATGATGAAACACGATTTAAAAACAAAACTGATACCACAAATAAGTCAAATGCATTACTCGTGATAAAACTTAATTACAATTTAACAATGTAATTCAATATTCAATCACTTATAGCCCAATATATGTTTAGTTTTTAAATTTCTTTCTTTTTAGCAGCAATTTTGTTACCAATCCGTCTTCGTTGCGCTTAAATCTTTGACCTAAAGGAAGCAACACTTTAACTCTAGCGGTTTTGTCATCTAAACTCAACCCTTCATGTGTCACTTATTGTTAGATAGTTAGATGTTTATGTGATTTAGTCATTTAGGTATAATTTTAAAAGTTGAAACTTATTATACTAATGAGAAAGTTAGCTAGTTTGGGTAAAATTTGTATATTTAGATAATACGAAACAAACTTTAAAAGAAAAATTAGACTATTAACTTCTTTTAATCCTGAATTTATTGATTTGAATATCGAATCATTTCAAAAGATAACAAATTTGTAAAATATCTTCCATTATTGTCCCATGGTCAAGAAACGTGAGTAAGAAAAGTAATAATAAGCATTCCAACATGATAGTAGTTGTAGAGGGGCCAAAACAAAAATGCTTATAACATCAAAAGGGGAATTAGGAATACGCATAACCCTACTAGCAAGAAAACTTTATGAAACCCAATCTGCTACCAACCATGTGCTCAAAAGCAACACATACATACATACATACATACATACATACATACATACATACATACATATATATATATATAGGCACACACATACGTGAGTGGTATATTAAAAACCTACTTTAGTTGACAAACAATGAAAAAAACCATATAATTGTTTTTTTTTACAGTTTTGTAACATCATTATGTAATTTTCATAAAAGAATGAAAAAAACACCGACTATATTTTTTTAAAAAAATAATAAAATACAATGCAACACAGTTGTACATGCCTGAAAGAATAAACTACGTCTATGTTACATCGTTTCAAATATTTTTTTAAAAAAATTAGTCAGCTTATTTTATATTTTTTATAAAGATGACCCTAATAATGTTACAAAACTATTAAAAAAAACTTTTTTTACATTGAGTTTTTAAAGGTTTTTTCAACTCAAAGGAGTTTTCATTTAAATACATCCCATATATATATATATATATATATATATATTATATATATAATATATATATATATATATATATATATAGGGACTTATTCTATTGAGAACCACTAAATATGAAAGAACTAAGGAACTAATTTTAAACCATATGTTATTAGGGGTATAAAAGTAATTTAACCTTAAAGTATGAGAAGTTACTATTTTACCCTTTTAAATAACCACTCTATGTACAAAACTTAAGCATAATGTACAAGTGTATTATGTAGTTCTCAGTTCCTAGCATAAAATGGTTCTTAATAGAATACCTCCCTATATATATATATATATATATATATATATATATATATATCGAGGAAGGTTAATAAGAAAACCACTAATTATTAAGAAAACTAAGAAAACTTCTCTCAACCAATAAAAAAATTTCTTTAATTTTTAATTAATTTTAATTAAAAGGGTGGTTTAGTAAATAAACATCTGTTTATTTATGGAATTTATTTTATTTATTTTCAATAATGTCTAACCCTAATTATCCTTTATCAATTTTCCCAAAATGCAGACACATTATCAAGCACCACATGGAGGAAGAACAGAGGCATCACCAGATCAAGAACACGCAGGGAGGAAGAACATGTCGACTTCTTCGGCGAGCACCGCAATCCACACCGAAACTGCCGCCAAGTAACCCAACCCTACACTGCCCTTTCTTTCATCGCCTATCCTTCTAAAACCCTTTTAAACCCAGATTCCGTGATATCTCCACTGGCTTAAACAATCAGGCGAACTAACGAATGCAGATCTCAATTCATGGGTCAAATAAATCTACCAGTTTCCAAAGTCTTCATTTTCATCTTATTTTGTTTCCCAATCCTTGAACAACCTTGTGAACTAACGAAACATAGAAGATGCATACGATGTGTTCGATGAAATGCATAAATGAAAAAGATGATGAAGAAGAAGTTAATTGCACAAAGGTTTACATGTATGTAATCACTTGTTTTATTTTTTTGGTTTTCTTTTTGGATTTTATATTGTATTACATATATGTAACACATCATTCTTCTTTGACTTCATCTTTTCTGAATGCTTACATATATGTAAGCATCTTCACATAATTACAATCTTGTTACATATTTGCTTACATATATGTAATCACGTGTATATGTAAACAATTATATGATTGCATATATGTAATCATATATATGTAACATCAAGTATTATAGGTTTTTACTTGATTTCAATTTTTAGTTTTGATTAATAGTTACATATATGTAATCAGGTAAATGATTACACTACATACATCTAATGAGGTATATGATTACATATATGTAACCAGGTATATTAAATGTTGGACTTAAGTTGCTTTTGCAAATGTTGAAAAAATGAAAGATGCAACTGAACTTCTTTGGATCATGTCTAATTCTTTTGTGAAGGGTGGAATACAAACACCAAGTATTATATAAATATAACATAAAAGTTATGTGGATCCAAAAGATGTTGTGTTATCTAATTATCTGCAATACCCACAACAAATGGAGAGAGAGAGAGCAGGTAGGGAGTATCACGAGATCACGGCATGTTGAAATTGCAGTCATTTAGACTCTTGCACTTATATGCAATCTATTGCTGCAAAGTTAAGAAGATGAATTAATTATATGTAATCATCATTTTCTGTCACACCCTGATCGTTTCGGAAGCGTACGGTGTGACTTTCAAGGTTTCACATCTATTCTTCACTATGTTTCACTCTGTTGAGCCTGGTACTCATAGACTCTACTATGTGTCTCCAAAGATTGAGCTTTAAGCTCCACCCCCTGTATCTTTAGGCATCTGAGAAAACATGGTTTTAAAAACAATCAGCATATCGCTGGTGAGTTCGCAAGTTTATCTGTTAAAGAAAACTTTCAAAATGTAAACAATGTATCCAAATCAGTCAAATGTTTTCATAAAAAGAGTTCAAAAATATTAATGTCCCAAATTGGGAGTAAAATATTGGTATTTAGTGCAAACATTGTTCCTTTCAACAATGTCGTGTTTCTCCGCTCTGACCAACAGTCCAGTTATAACTCCAGAGCTCCCGTAACCGAGCTGACGAGTTCAGTGTTTGCCCCTTCCCAATGTCCTTGTCGCAAGACATTGTGTGTTTAGCCTTATTGAGCGCCCGCTCGACATCCAGTCGTGGTTTTAGCTACGAACCACGGGCGAGGATTGTCAATCACAAATAGAATCTATTCTCAATAATCACGCCCCCCACGGTTAACGGTTACAGAATAGGGGACTTAGCGACAAATGTTCAACCCGAGAAATAACGACAAGCTTGGTCATATGTTTTTCCCACTGTCACGTGTTTCAACCAAATGTTTTACAACGCTTTCGTTTTTATGTCTCACAAAATGTTTCAAAAGTATCAAAATGTTTCACAAAATATAGAGAAAGCGTTTCAGTGTTCCACCTGATCTCATCAGGTATCATGTTTCTCAAAATGTACCAAAACTGTCTCAGTGTTCCACCTGATCTCAAATCAGGCATCATGTTTCACAAAATATTTCATAAATGTCTCAGAGTTTCACCTGATCTCAAATCAGGCATCATGTTTCACCAAATGTTTCATAAATGTTTCAGAGCTCCACTTGCTCAAATCAAGTTTCATGTGTCACAAAATGTATCAAAAACCGTTTTAGAATTTCACCTGATCAAATCAGTTATCATGTTTCACAAATGTATCAAAACTGTTTTCAAAGCTCCACCTGATCAATTCAGGTATCATGTTTCACAAAATATTTCAAAAACTGTTTCAAAGCTTTATAATAACCAGTATGTTTCAAACACGTTGTTATGTTTTCTCATTCCCCGAGTTCAAAACCAAAATACAGAAAAGGGGTGTCGTGAACTCACCTGAGTTGATTCATATCAATAACAGTGCACAACGCTTGTATCACTAGTTCCTGAACTCTAAACCTGTATGTCATTAGAGTTCTCTGAGTTACTTAATTCTAAACTGATTCTCAGAACTTTCCGTAGTTCAATATCTCACAACGTGTTTTCACTGAGAACCTAATAACGATTTAGGTTCTCATTAAGAAATTTATAACTTGTTGGTTTAATCAGGACATTCCCAGATCAACCAAGTTAGTATTGTTGTTGATTACGTCCCCAAAACGGTTTTTCAATGGATTCCAGGTTTAGAAATAGTTAACCCTTGTCATTGGTCATTCCAAAGAATGATCAGTACAACCACAACCATTGTTATAATCAAATGGTTAAAACCATTGTGATCCATAATGGGGTTTCATGATGATCGGACATTATAACGGCTCAAAACAAGGCTTTGACCATTAACAGTTCGAGTTCTTCGTTTATAAATCATTCCTAGCCATCATCTAGGCAATAATCAACAACCCTAACTTTATCATTACGTTCGAAATCAAGATCTAATCATTCCTTATCAATCTAGAACGTTAAAATGAACCGTTACCTAATCTGACGAAGTTTCAACCGTAGAACAGCGATCAAAACTCGTAGAAACGTTCCCAGGTGCGATCCAGATGTTTGGAAGGCTTTGAAATGAAGATTTGGTGTGTTAAAATGATGGTTTCACGTCTAGAAGTGCAGAAACGTCGAGAGGAAGAAGAAATAATGAGTTCTGGATAAAATCTTGACTTTTTAAGCCATTTTTGCGATTTTCTGGCCCCAGGCGCATCGCCCCACCTCTGAGGTTTTTCCGGGGCGTACCACGCGGAATGGAAAATTCAGATTTTGATCTTATCTTCGTTTCGCGATTTCGGGAGCATATGAACTCCGTTTTGCGCACGGTTTTCGCCTACGTTCACGATTTTTCGAGCTCTTTCCAATGATTATATCTCAAGACCTAAAGAGTTCAAAATATTTGACCTCTTATCTATTGCTATATTCGATTCAGTGTATCTTGAAATCGGAGCCTCGTTTCGCGATTTCGCTTACACTCATTTTCTTCATTTTCGAGTTATGATTCTAACCTGAGAATTTTGAGTTGTCACAGTCTCTCCCTGTTAGAAAAATTTCGTCCCGAAATTTAGTGAAGACTTACTTGACAACGATTGATCATGAAAATAGGTGTGGGTATGTTGCTTTCATTCGATCTTCTCGTTCTCACGTATACTCAGGTCCATGTTGTAAATTCCATAGAAATTTTAACAATAGGTATGCGACTGCGTTTTAGTACTTTCACATCTCGATCCATCACTTCAGCTGGTTCCTCACTGAATTGAAGTTTTTCATTAATTTGAATCTCTTTGAAAGGTACGATCAATGATTCGTAAGCTAGGCATTTTTCCATATTTGATGTATGAAAGACATCATGAATGTTACTGAGTTCTGGAGGTAATTCAAGTATGTAGGCTACTCATCCGATTCATTCCAGAATTTTGAATGGTCCTACAAACCTTGATGAAAACTTACCTCTCTTCCCAAATCTGAAAATGCCTTTCAAGGTGAAACCTTCAACATGAATCGATCACCTATTTGAAATTCCAAAGGTCTACGATGATTATCAGCATAACTCTTTTGTCGATCGCGAGCAGTTTTACTTCGTTCTTGAATGAGTGCGATCTTATCAGTTGTTTCTTGAATGAGTTCTGAGCATATCTTCCAAAGTTTGATTGGTTCGTTCCGTTTAGATCATCTCTCCAACCTTGAGTGCAACACCACTGCATCAAGTTCTAGATCATAAGTGGTATAATTCTTCTCGTGTACTTTCAATTGCCGTGAAGTATAAGCAATCACTTTAGCATTAAAACATCCTCAAGTCTTTGGCAAGAAGCATCACAGTACACTGTGAAATTATTAGTACCTTCCGGTAATGCCAAGATAGGTGCGTTGCAAAGTTTGTGTTTCAACAGTTGGAATGCCTCCTCCTGTTGAGAACCCCATATAAACAGTTGATTTTTCTGCGTCCATGTGGTCAGTGATAAGGCTGTCTTTGATAAGTTCTTGATAATCAGCTATAATAACCTGCCAGCCTTAATAATTGACGTATTTCATTTGGGGTTCGCGGTGTCTCCCATTGTTCTACAGCCTTGATCTTAATAGGTTCCACTTGAATACCGTTTCGATTCACTACGTGACCAAGAAATTGAACTTCTCGTAACCGGAACTCACACTTGAAGAATTTGGCATATAGTTTCTCACGTGCCAAAAGTTCTAAGATCAATTTCAAGTGTTGAGCATGTTTCTTGTAACGAGCTGTTCTCGATTTCATGCGCTAGAAAGACCAGACACCCTTTCCGTGAGCATTTCTGAGTTTGAATACAAACGATGATACCAAACTTTCTACCAGCTCATTCTCCTTGAACTATCAGTGCATTACCGTTAGGTAATGGAATGCGGATCACCTTATTTTGACATATTACTTCCGCTTGGTTATCACAAAGCTAGTCGATACCAACAACGACATCAAGCTCCCAAGCTCGATAGGAAGTAATTCTATATTGAACAGATAATCATTCAAATTCAAGGAACATCCTTGAATAACACTTTAGTTTTGATTAACTTGCCATTAGCAAGTTCAATCACATAGAGAGTTTCTAGATCTATCGAACACAATGAAAGTAATGATGCAAATTCAGGAGAGATAAACTTTTATCTGCTCCCGTATCTGCATAAAGATTATTGAGATGAAAAGTACCCATGACAATATGCACATCATGCCTCGCTTCGGTTGCACCAATCTGAATAGCTCTTCCCTAACTTCATTCCCTTGATTGGTGTTGTTGTTCGGACAGTTTCGCATAAGATGGTCAGGACTTCCACACTTGAAGCATGACCGGTTGGTTTGAGTGGTTTGTCGAGGTGCTGGGTTTGATGGTTGAGCAGGAAACTTACAGTATTTAGCATAGTGTCCTACTTGATTACAATTTTGGCAAACAGGACACGGTCCTGTGTGATGGTATGGACACCTATTGCATTTGAGCGCCTGTCCACTGTAAACTTTCCTTTCAGAAACAATTGCACCATAGTTCTTCACTACTGGGTTGCTCTGATTAGTCTCAACAGGAGCCTTTGTTTTGTTCTTGCCAAACCACTTTCGTTTAGTGTCTCTCACAACACTAGAAGTATCAATATCACTACGGCCTGCAGTCGTCTGAGTTTTTGTGAATAGAGTACCACTCCTTACCGCCTCATCAGTAGGCTTAGTGGTCAAAAGAGTTGCACGTTTAAATGTCGTTGGTTCAACTACATTTACCATTCCCCAATTCTGAGGAACCAATCCTATGATGTACTTCTCAATCAAAGCTGCTCCCGTAGGAAACATATTGGGAAGTAAACAAGTAAGTTCATGAAAACGATCAGTGTAAGCTAAACAATCAACACCGATCATAGAGTGATTTCCAGGATTTCTCCTGTAGCTTTTGGATCTCAGTGATGGGTAATACTCTGACATAATCAGAGTTTTAAAATCATTCCTATCCATTGAATCAACTGTGGCTGAACCCAAAGTTTTAACCTGGTTATTCCACCAGGTTAGAGCTGACTTATTCAGAGAACAAGCAACATAAGACAACTAATGCTCCATCAAACACTGGCTGATCTTGAGTTTTGTCTCTATTTCCTCCATCCACCTTAACAGTCCAGCCGCTCCTTCTTTACCCGTGAAAGTAGGAGGATTGCAAGAAACAAAGTACTAGTAAGTACATCCTTGCTGAGGTGGATCAGGTACAATTGTTTTTGTTGTTGTTGTCTCAGCGATATTATGAGTTTCCCTGTTGCCACCAGTGACATTATACTCAGTGTGATTGTGGTCCCCACTAGAACCTGCAGTGACATAAGGTTGGTGTTGTACCAAAACACCACAAGCAGATAGCTGTTCTCGCACAATCTGTGCTATCATTGCTTCGTTTAGTTTAAATCCACTTGCACCAGCAGGTGGAACAGTGTTCATTCCAGGGTTCCTAGATGGAACTGTATTTGTTTCCAGATTAACATGTGGATCTGGATTTGATTCAACATTTACTGGTGGGACTTGGTTCTGCTTAGAGTTAGTAACGTTCTTGGTAGCTTTCTTAGCTGATCTACCTCGTTTAGGAGCCATTGTTCAGCTCTCGTGCAGACAAACTCAGATCAGTTCAAAAACATTAAATATATAACTCGTTCAATCACATAAGTCAATCGTATTCAGTTATACTGAAAATTTCTAATATTGAAATGGTGATTATATGAAATACAGTATAACTACTTAACACAATACATATACGTTCTCACCCAGAGATGTTATCACGCAGAAATGTTCACACAGTCTTATGACACGTTGCCACGCAGGCAATAGATATGTTCTCACACATAATTGTTCACACATCGAATTGTTCTCGCACAGAAATGTTCTCACGAGTTCGATATTAATATATATTTCATACATTCACACACAACAATAGAGAAGATACCACACAAGGTGTGCAGAGATGATACCACGCTAGGTATTCAGAGGTAATACCACACTGGTATTCAGAAATGATACCACACAAGGTATTAAGAGATGAACACTGAGATCACTATATAAACCATAATCTGCCTCATCCTATCCTCTATAATTCTCGTATAGATCAGGATTCTCTGAGGTGATGGGCTTCTAGCCATCTGTCCACCGAGGTATCATTATCAGATATCTGTGGATGTGGTGGTATGTGTAAAATCTGAGGTACTACTAAGGATGCTGCAGAAGAAACTTCTGACGGATCTGAGTCAGAACCTGAGCTGAGACTCAGCGTATCATTCAGAATCACATATGGAATATGTCTATATATGTAGCGTTCACGTGGTTTTTCCATTGATATATAGACAAAATCTTCAGATCAATATCATGAAGTGAATATTGAATACTAGTATTAAACATAATCATGATATGACATCTCTTCCCATCTCAAAGCAACTACTCGTCCTTACTATTATTATTGTTCTGCTTGTATTGAAATTTACTAGAACGCACACGTGTTGCGAATTTCAGTTACGCTGGCCACTCATAACTGGAATTCGTACCACCTGATTATCCTGGCTTAATTCAAAACAAGTTTTGTTCGTTAGCTACGTTCGGTGCTCTCAGTGTCACTATACGAGCCTATGGTTATAGTCTATGTCTCTATGTCAACCTAATTCTCTATAACCTATGGCTCTAATACCAATCTATCACACCCTGATCGTTTCGGAAGCGTACGGTGTGACTTTCAAGGTTTCACATCTATTCTTCACTATGTTTCACTCTGTTGAGCCTGGTACTTATAGACTCTACTATGTGTCTCCAAAGATTGAGCTTTCAGCTCCACCCCCTGTATCTTTAGGCATCTGAGAAAACATGGTTTTAAAAACAATCAACATATCGCTGGTGAGTTCGCAAGTTTATCTGTTAAAGAAAACTTTCAAAATGTAAACAATGTATCCAAATCAGTCAAATGTTTTCATAAAAAGAGTTCAAAAAAATTAATGTCCCAAACTGGGAGTAAAATATTGGTATTCAGTGCAAACATTGTTCCTTTCAACAATGTCGTGTTTCTCCGCTCTGACCAACAGTCCAGTTATAACTCCAGAGCTCCCGTAACCGAGCTGACGAGTTCAGTGTTTGCCCCTTCCCAATGTCCTTGTCGCAAGACATTGTGTGTTTAGCCTTATTGAGCGCCCGCTCGACATCCAGTCGTGGTTTTAGCTACGAACCACGGGCGAGGATTGTCAATCACAAATAGAATCTATTCTCAATAATCACGCCCCCCACGGTTAACGGTTACAGAATAGGGGACTTAGCGACAAATGTTCAACCCAAGAAATAACGACAAGCTTGGTCATATGTTTTTCCCACTGTCACGTGTTTCAACCAAATGTTTTACAACGCTTTCGTTTTTATGTCTCACAAAATGTTTCAAAAGTATCAAAATGTTTCACAAAATATAGCGAAAGCGTTTCAGTGTTCCACCTGATCTCATCAGGTATCATGTTTCTCAAAATGTATCAAAACTGTCTCAGTGTTCCACCTGATCTCAAATCAGGCATCATGTTTCACAAAATATTTCATAAATGTCTCAGAGTTTCACCTGATCTCAAATCAGGCATCATGTTTCACCAAATGTTTCATAAATGTTTCAGAGCTCCGCTTGCTCAAATCAAGTTTCATGTGTCACAAAATGTATCAAAAACCGTTTTAGAATTTCACCTGATCAAATCAGGTATCATGTTTCACAAATGTATCAAAACTGTTTTCAAAGCTCCACCTGATCAATTCAGGTATCATGTTTCACAAAATATTTCAAAAACTGTTTCAAACCTTTATAATAACCAGTATGTTTCAAACACGTTGTTATGTTTTCTCATTCCCCGAGTTCAAAACCAAAATACAGAAAAGGGGTGTCGTGAACTCACCTGAGTTGATTCACATCAATAACAGTGCACAACGCTTGTATCACTAGTTCCTGAACTCTAAACCTGTATGTCATTAGAGTTCTCTGAGTTACTTAATTCTAAACTGATTCTCAGAACTTTCCTTAGTTCAATATCTCACAACGTGTTTTCACTGAGAACCTAATAACGATTTAGGTTCTCATTAAGAAATTTATAACTTGTTGGTTTAATCAGGACATTCCCAGATCAACCAAGTTAGTATTGTTGTTGATTACGTCCCCTAAACGGTTTTTCAATGGATTCCAGGTTTAGAAATAGTTAACCCTTGTCATTGGTCATTCCAAAGAATGATCAGGACAACCTCAACCATTGTTATAATCAAATGGTTAAAACCATTGTGATCCATAATGGGGTTTCATGATGATCGGACATTATAACGGCTCAAAACAAGGCTTTGACCATTAACAGTTCGAGTTCTTGGTTTATAAATCATTCCTAGCCATCATCTAGGCAATAATCAACAACCCTAACTGTATCATTAAGTTCGAAATCAAGATCTAATCATTCCTTATCAAACTAGAACGTTAAAATGAACCGTTACATAATCTGACGAAGTTTCAACCGTAGAACAGCGATCAAAACTCGTAGAAACGTTCCCAGGTGCGATCCAGATGTTTGGAAGACTTTGAAATGAAGATTTGGTGTGTTAAAATGATGGTTTCACGTCTAGAAGTGCAGAAACGTCGAGAGGAAGAAGAAATAATGAGTTCTGGATAAAATCTTGACTTTTTAAGCCATTTTTGCGATTTTCTGGCCCCAGGCGCATCGCCCCACCTCTGAGGTTTTTCCGGGGCGTACCACGCGGAATGGAAAATTCAGATTTTGATCTTATCTTCGTTTCGCGATTTCGGAAGCATACGAACTCCGTTTTGCGCACGGTTTTCGCCTACGTTCACGATTTTTCGAGCTCTTTCCAATGGTTATAATCTCAAGACCTAAAGAGTTCAAAATATTTGACCTCTTATCTATTGCTATATTCGATTCAGTGTATCTTGAAATCGGAGCCTCGTTTCGCGATTTCGCTTACACTCATTTTCTTCATTTTCTTCATGAGTTACATATGTATAAACATGTGCAACATAAGTTTTTTGGGTTTTTATTCATGTTTTTCTTCTCCTCATTTTTTATTGTTGTATTAGTTACATATACGTAATCAATTAATTAAATGATTTTTAAATAAAAATTCTTTTCATTTTGTTTCTTATTTTTATCTTAATAAGTTACGTATATGAAAAAGTTCCTAGTTAACCACACAAATGAAAAAAGATCAATTTAAAGAATATATTTTTTGCAAAAAAACTTTCGTGATGATTTGAGGAGATATTTTTGTAAAGAAAAGATTTTAGTTGATAAAATTAAGGGGGTTTCCTAAATTCTAATTAACAGGTTCTACCAAAAGTACCCCTTTATGTTATATTCTAGGTATTTACTTGCTAATTATTTACAAAATTGCCATCGACAAATCTTAACCATTGATCATTTAAATCAATGGTTAGATATTGGTTTTCTTGGTTTTCTTTAAATTGATGTTTTTCTTAGGAACCCTCCCCTATATATATATATATATATATATATATATATACATATACACACACACACACATATAGAAAGAGGATGGTTAAAAAAAACAAATCATTTTAAATAAAACTAAAAAAATCATACTAACCAATCAATTTTCAATTTTTTTTCATGATTTTTTATTATAAGGTTAAAATGTCATATGCAAAAAAAATACATAATAATAACGATACGTAAATCATAAAGTTACATATATGTAAATCATACAATGTACACATGCATAACGTAAGTTACATATATGTAATAACATGAGTTATATACACACACACACACGTACTGTTTACATTGCTAACTTTATAATATAAATAAATAAAAAAAACAAAAATGACTTGTAATCAACTAGTAATTGTGATTTTTTTAAATTTTATTCAAAATAAAAATTTTCTATAGAACTCAACGATGTTACGTCTTAAACGGTGGTGAATTTACGTCAACTCATAAAAAAGAAAGCGTTCTAAATATGTTACAATGATGTTAAAAATATCAAAGATTTAACCTTCTTTTGGTAGAGTTATTTGAGTTAATATTTTAAGAGTGTTATTATTAGAAAACTACTCTATATATGTGTGTGGGTGCATGGGCGAAGGTTTAAAGGGATCGGAGGGGGCGACCGTTCCCCCTCTTTTTTTCGTTGGTAGTGATAATTTTCGGGGCAAAAGGTTAATTTTTTTAAAAATTTAGATTTCGCCCCCTCATTTATAAAAAATATATTATTATCTCTTCTAAATAAAAAACACAAAATTTGTAATTAGTAAATAAAAAATTAACTTTAACAGTTACCCACATGTTAAAATCCCTAATTTTTTTTGTTCCCCTTTGTTTCCCATAAATAGAGTAAATTACGGTTTTGAACCTTGTGGTTCAAGTGTTTTAACTATTTCAACTCAAAATAAAATTTTCTATTATTACAGCCCATGTGGTTTAAACAACTAACTATTTTGGCTTTAAATTATTCTAATGGTTTTAACCCCAATTTAACTATGATTAGTGGCCAGAGCCGTTAGTTTTGTAAACCACAGGGGCTTCATTGATTGAAAATTTTACATTGGGTTGATACAAATCAAAATAAACGTAAAAATTCCTCAACCAATCTTAAAGGTTTTCGAGCTGAATTGTAAGTTTTTTTTAGATACTTACTCTTTTTTCATGCATAATGATAATTATTATATATTTATATTTTATTGTTTGACCCGAACATTTAACCCGACTAGCCGAGACATACCGATCGATTGAAAAAAAAATTTATGTCACGTAAATTTTCGCCCCTCCTAAGAATCGTAGTGTGTGGGTGTGTGTAAATGTGTAATAACAAAAACAAAATAAAATATAAAAAGTAAAGCACTTGATAATTCTTATGTGGTCTTTACTTTCCAGTTCTAGTCATCACGTCCTTGATCTAAAGTTCAACATTTCCAGCTCTAAAGTTCTCTGACCCTTACCTAATCCAGCATATTATTTTCTTTTTCTAATTACCATTAAGGTTTATAGTTGCTAACTAAAAATTATTCATCTATATATTATTTTCTATCTTAAATGAGTTAAATCAAGTGTAAACCAATTAAGAAGGGTAAAGAGGTCTGTCGGATCTGGTCGCTAGAATTTGTAGTTTTTTTTTTTTTTTAAAATCTATTTTTTTAATAAAATAGTTGGACCCGTAATTTAGGTAAGCTTTGAAAAATTTTATGTTAACCCTCTAAGTTATAAATACTCACTTATAACAATCATGAATATATATATATATATATATATATATATATATATATATATCAATAAGCATACAAACAGTTTTAAAAATTAAAGATTCTTGAAAATCAATGTGATGCTTGCAAAATCCAAAATGTACCATTAACTAATCACTTCATTATTTTTTATTTACAAATCTAAACTACTTCAAATATAACCACTTGCGGCAAAATTTTCAACCACTAACCTCTTTAAAACGCAAAGACTACCTCTTAATGGTTATAGTCTTTTTAATGATTAAAAGATAACATGGTGTCTGAATGGTTAAAGTTAGCTTTCAGACTTAAGATTATCACTTAACTATTAAAAGACTATTATTCATTAAGAAATGGTCTTTTAATGACCATTAAAGAGGCTATCAAACAGCTGCTAAGTGTGCTAGCCTCACATTAGCAAGTTCATTTGTCTCATAAAGCGTTTTCTTCGTTTTTTTTCGATAAAATCCAAGTTATTCTAAAGTAAAGTTAATGAATCCCTGTTATGATTGCCATGATCAATAACTTCTAGTTGCCACCAACACGTTATTTCTATTCAACCTTTAAACGGTCTTTTAAGAGAGTAACCTGCAGCATTTACTGTCAAAAGTGAAAAAAATAATGAAACAAGTGGCCATACATTATTGTTCTTTTGTACAACAAGCACATGAAGCATCTTTCTTTCTAACTTTTTTTATGATATAACTAAAACAACCTGATAGAATTTGATCAGTTATAGTTTTATAGATATGGGTATCACCGGAGAACTCGTGCGGAACGCGTTCTCAAAGCATCGATCTTTCGGAACGACACATGACACCAATGTGAGTGTTTGTAGTTCAATCTTGATCTTGATCTTGATTCTGATCTTTTCACTTAATTTACAACAATTTTCTTGATTTTTGATTGATTTAGGTGATGAGAAACCATGCAGTTGAAAGAAAGAGATGGGCTTCGGTTAGATCATATCTTTGTGGTGATGAATTTAGTTCAGTTTTAGCTGAAGAAGATTTTGAATCTAGAAGAAGTTCAAAAGCATCTGTGAATTCTGTTTTGCTTGATCAAGACTATCCTAACTCTGCTACAACATCAAAAGCTACTGTTTTTAGCTCAAGAATCGATGACGATTCGACATCTGTCAAGGGTTCTGAGGCCACGGTCACAAAACCTGTTTCTGATCAAAACTCGAATGAGACACTCGAGTTTGATGATCAGAACAAACTGGCCTTTGAAAACAAAGCTGCAATAGTCATTCAGTTAGCATTTAGAAAATTTTTGGTCATTTCATATCCTCCCTTTTTATTTTCTTGATCTTCATGTTAGTTATAGGGGTGGAACAAGGGTCAATGAAGCAATGTTTTAAAATCCGGTTCGAACCGGCCGGTTCTACCAGTTTAACCGGCCGCCGCTAACTCATCCGGTACGAAACCCTCCGATATTATGCAGGTTCTTTCGGTCGACTGTGACGGCGGTTTAATCCAGTTATACCGGTAAAACCAGTATTCCCAATTTCAAAAAAACACAAGATAGTGAATTTTGGTTTTTAAGCAATTGTGAATTTGATGCATTTAACACGTCATGTCATAATCCTATTATGCACTTTTATTTAAGAAAATTTTATTAGACTTTGAGTACTTCTTATATTGTTTTAGATGAATTTAAGTACTTTTTGAATTGTTTTTGGATGAATTTGGATACTTTTTGAAAATTTATTTGAGTATAAGTTGTATTTCTACGGAATTCCATGGTCAACTAGTGTGTCCGGTTGAACCATCCGGTACAACCAGTTGAACCATCTCTGAGTCAAATCCGGTGCACCTAAAATACCGGTTTTAAAACATTGCAATGAAGGTGTTAATCCTACTTTGATGACGTGGATCAATAATCAAAAAACAGAAGAATTTTTTTTGTTTGATACTTAATTAGCATTGATAATTAATAATTTAAAATTTATTAGTTTATGTTTATCAAGTGTTTATTGTTCCTTATTAATAGGAACTAGAGTATGATTATAAATCATTATTAATTTACTTTTGTTCATAACCTTTACATTGTTCTTTTATCCAATTGTATCAATTATCAATATGTTAATCGTGGTTAATATCTTTTCAATAAAAACATGGGCTCGACTCTCGGTTGGAGTCGATACACCATGAAAATTTAAGGTGAACCAGACTAAAAAGTTATGGTTCACTATAGTAATTAAATGCTTATAGTTTTTTTTATTTTTTATTTTCAGGCGAGACGTCAGGCTGAAACTGAAAGACTTGAACAGGTGGATACGGATGATCGGGCTCTAGAGTCGATAGCTACATCAGTAGAAGTGCAAACTGGAAACTCGGTGATGGAGGTGAAGGATGGTAGTGAAAGTTTCACTCATCGTATGCAGCATCACAAGGGAGCCAAAGTACAAACATCAAAGCTAAAGGTACAAATACACAAATATAATCAAACTTTATCTATCTGTCTGAATGTCTGATTGAATAACGGGTCAGAAGTCATTTTTATATCTTGGATTGGCTTAGAAACATATATGTATCTGGTTTATCATATTAGTTATATGTAATTATGAGTTAACTAAGTTAAAAGAAACTCGTATATTACCCATGTTAAACAAATACAGACAAAAATAGTAATTAATAATGAGAATTCATAGCTTATTAACAGCTTAAATAATTCAACTGGTAGTAAAAAAATTAGAGTCCAAAATATATTTTTTAAATATTAAATTATTATTAAATATCTAACTTTATATTAAATATGTAAAAGTATAGCTTTTAATATTATTAATATTTACTATTATTATTGAAATAGGAAAAAGAAGTAAGAAAATAGAGGTAAAAGAAATAATAACACGTGTTTTTTTCTAATGGAAGAAATACACGGGAAAACAGAAAACTAATATATATTAAACTAATGAGTAACATGTGCCCCTCTATTATTACAAAAATACTATTTGTAATTTTAATAAAATAGATAATGTTGTATAAAGTGATCTGGTGAGTTTAAACCGGTTTGGGTTTTAGATGAGTGTATTGGTACAAGAAATCTTTAAAAAATTAAAACTGAATAATATAATTCAAAAGTTCCATGATTTAACATTTTTTTTCAATTAAAAAAAATAAATAAATAAGAATAATAAAATTTGGTGAAATTCACCATAAGGTGTTTGGATCCGAGAGTCTGTTAAGCCTTATTGTTTCACAATGTCAGTCTATCAGGTCCATCATGTTGTTTTAATGTTTTGGTCCCATATGTTGTGGGCCTCTAGTCTGGATGATAACATGTTATGCTTATTTTGAGCTAGGCCCAATTCTAACTCATAAGGGTTAGAGTGTTAGACCTAGAGGTGGGCAAAAAAACCGGACCCGGAACCGACAACCTGAACTAGAACCGGAACCGGAACCGGTCATACCCGAACCAGTGGGTACGAACGGGTACGGTTTTTCAGACAAATTAGAACCGGAACTGGGAAAACCGGAACTGGTTCCACCTGTACCCGGCCAAAACCCAACCCGGAACCGGCCAAAACCAGAGCCGGTCAAAAACCGGTTGGAACCGGTCGAAACCCGGAACTGGGTATTGACTTTGTTGACTGGAACTGGAACCGGTTGAAACCGGAACATGTTCAAATAAAAACCCGATTTGCACCTCTAGTTAGACCATTCAAAGTGGTTATCTTACTGAAATTATTTCCTACTAAAATTTTCTAGTCGCATAGTCATCCCACTGAAAATCTTAAACATCACTGAAAATCTTAAAAGCTCACTGGAAATCTTACCTAATATGTCACATCATCACCACTATATAATTTTAATTATTATTATTTTTTATTACAAGTAACTTATGAATAAGTAAATTTAATTAAACATTTTAATTTTTAATCAGCAAAAAGTTAAATAAATAACATTACATCAATGAAGAGGACGAATAAAAGATTTAAAAAATTTTGAAATAGAGATAAAAGAGGTTTTTATGAGTTTGAGTGAAGACATGTGGTTTTTGTTTAAAGATTGTGGGTATTTATAGAGTAAAATATATTAAATTATTTTTTTTGTGTGGGTCCCAACCAAACCAATCTACCAATCGTGTGAGAGGTTAAAAAATGGGGAACGAGAATCGATTTCATTCTAATGGGGTCACCGTCGGGGAGAGGGGCGGTGTTCCCGTCAGACCCTGCTGAAATTCTCCCCACCACTGGTTCCGCGATGCAACCATTGCGGATGGTCTTAGATGACTTAGGTCACCTCTACTATATATCACCTCATTTACCCCCAAGAAATAAAAGAAAGAAGAAAGGAAAAAATAAAAGAAAAAATAATATAAAAAAATGCTAGCTCACACCCTAACCAACTAATTATTTGATTTAGCATATTCAACTATTTAAGTTATATGGCATCCCAAATAAGTATATTGATATTATTGAGTTGAAATTGTAACTTTAAGCTTATATCAATGTTAAATTGTTTTAGCTTAAAGATTGGGATGATAGTACCGTGAGTAGCAACATAACAAAAATGAGGATTCAAAATAGACTAGAGGCATCTACAAGACGCGAAAGGGCACTCGCCTATGCTTTCTCACAACAGGTAACATTCAACTTATAAATTAGGGGTGTTAATCATGTCGGGTTGATGGGTTAACAGGTCACGGATTGGTAGGTTGGTGGGTTGAATTTTACAACCCGAACCTGACCCATATATTTATTCATGTCAAAGTTTTCAACTCTACGCTACTACAAAAATAACCCTAATGCAACATTTATATTCAAAAAAAAGTTGTATTAGCTGAAATTGCATTAGATCTAATGCAAATTTTTTGTTACATAATGCAACTTTCTTTTTTCTAATGCAACTTTTTTAAATGTAACTTTTTTGCAACCTTTTGTAATAAAAAGGTTGCAATACACCTAATGCAACATCTTTACAACCTTTTGTAACAAAAAAAAGGTTGGATTAGGCTTATTTTGTAGTAGTGCTAACCCGCATTGACGTTAATTCAGGTTAACCCAAAAACGACCCGTTTAACCCGTTTATATAAATTAATCAACGAATTTATAGATTGTAAGTTGGTTCTTGGCTGAAAGCACGTAAATAATAACAAGTTTACTAGGTGCGTATAAGTAACAAATAGTAAGTATATTATTCAAATAAAAAATAATATTAAAAAATAACTAGATATATGTTGCAAGGATAAAATAATAATTTTGAAACCTTAAACAGGTTAGCGGGTCAACCCGTTTATAAATGGGTTAATCCGAACCTGACTTGTTTTATAAATGGGTCAACCCGAACACAACCCGTTTTTAAACGGGTTCTAAATGCCAACTCAAAACTTGATTATTTTCGTGTCGTGTTCGGGTCGTGTCAGGAATTGCTGCCCATGTTATAAATCTTATATAATTAAACCATTTAAAAAATAATAGATTTTGAAGGTGAAACGACGACGTTTAATTTGAGGACTATCTTGTTGTGGCTCGTTTTGTTACAACTAATGACCAATTTACTATAGTCATATAACTTGTTTATATAGCTAAGAATCTGCTCAAAGAAGAAACAAAGCCCGAGAACAGGGAACGAAACAGAAGCAAACATGAGTTGGAGTTGGCTCGAGAGATGGATGGCGACTCGACAACATGATACTTCTTTCGGGGATATAAGCAAGCGGTTTGAGCAGTTAAGCGGTAATCAAAAACTGATGGTTAAAAGGAGAGTGATATCAGATTTAGCAGGCGAAGAGAAGGAAAGTTGCGGATCGAATGAAGTTTCTGTGCATTTCGATAACGTTTCTTTGAGCTCGAAAACGACTAATAAACCTTACTCTAAGCCCCGGAATAGGGTCAAGGCTACAAGTGCTTTGAGGCGAAAAAAGTTGCCGCGTTACGGTACCACTAAAGAGTATTGCAAGGTAAGAGAAGTTACAACCTAAGGAATCTTGTCTTAGTGGTAAGGCAGGACCCAAGTCTCGTAAAAGACGAGGGTTCAAACCCCACTTGGGGCAAGTGAAGGGTTGAATCCAGGTTTAATCCTGGGTTTGATCCCAATGTAAGGCGAGGGTTTACCTATTCAACGAGGTTCCTGTACATATGAGGGGCTATGTCTTATAACCTCTGTCCGGTGGGTCTGGTTAAGACAACACATGCAGGTGTGACAATTCCTGACACGGCCTGAAACACAACCCAAACAAGACACGAAAATAATCAAGTTTTGGGTTGGCAAGTATAACCCGTTTAAAAAAATGGGTAGTGTTCGGGTTGACCCGTTTATAAAATAGGTCGGGTTCAGGTTGACCCGTTAACCCATTTAAGGTTTCAAAATTATTATTTTTTATTTTTTTCTTTCCTGTAATATATATTTAGTTGTTTTTTTGGATTATTTATCATACTTTAATTGATTAAGTAACAAAATTTATATTTTTTTCATCTAAAAAATGATTTTATTTTTTTCAGTTAACTATAAAAACGATTTAAATTTCATACTTTAAAATTATGATTACATATTTATATTTTTAGTTATAATAATATTATTTTTTTGTTAAAATACTGTAATAACTATTTGCTACTTAGACACAATTACTAAGCATTTTATTATTGATGTAGTTTCAAACAACCAAATTACAATATTTAAATTAGTTTGATTTATTTATATAACGGGTTAAATGGGTCAGGTTCGGGTTGACCCGAACTTATGTCAATCCGGCTTAAGGTTGAAAACTTTGACACTAATAAATATATGGGTCAGGTTAGGGTTGAAAAATTCAACCCACCAACCCACCGACCCGGAACCTGTTAACCCGCTAATCCGCAAACCCTGCACGATTGACACCCCTAAACACATGTGGAACGTAAGATCATCGCCGCTAAAAAAGAATAGTGACAAGAGCACTCATTTTGTTAGATTTTGTGACTGATTACTTAAATGTGGAAACTTGGCAGGTGAACAAGCAAGAAGAAAAATAAATGTCAAGTTAATATGTGATTGTCGACAATAGGTGCTACAATTACTTTTAGGTTTTAATTTAGTTCTATATTTTTATCTTCTATGAGTTCTCTAATGGTGTGGTAAATTTGTAAAAAGGTTAAAAGGTTGTTACGTAGGGTTTGTAAGTTGTCTTGAATTGAAAATGATAATATCCTTAAGGTTGTTGTAAATTTTTTATTGTATAAAAGAATCTTAAAGTTTAAAATTTATATAGTAAAAATTTTATTATTGCTATTATTATTAATATTATAGTTAAATTTAGGTTATTTCAAAAAAAAAGTATGGTAAGCAAACACATACATTTATATTGGACCTATCTTGTGGGGATCGCGACACGCAATACTATTTCAAATCATTAATAAAACATATGTAGCGAAAAAAATTTAAACACAGGAGATTTTTGGAGGAATCTGTAAATACAATTGTGTGTTATACACATGTACATGCTTACAAACTACGAATTACGAACTTAAGGCATTGAAGGATGTCAACACGATGTTGAGATCTCTTTCAAAAGGTCTTTTGGCATACATACATATAGGTATATAGTGGCGGTCCGCCGTATACCTATATGTATATAGAATTGGTATGGTATCGATCTCATCACTAGCTAAAACCCAATGTGTGTGTGCATTTAGTGGAGGTAGCAGCTAGGAACCGTTGTATTAACATATCATGCGCTATAAGAGTACTTTACAAAGTGCCAAGTGGCACAAATTTGAAGTCTTTATTATGGGTCATCTGAATCATTATGTGATGAACCAGTAATATGTTTAAATGGTTAAAAAGCTTTGAAACAGTAAGTTGCTGAACTATTTAAGATCGTTTGGTTGAATATATGAAAAATCAAATCTTACATTGCAAATCAATAATGACTAAACAGTTTATGAAAATAAGATTAATTAATCTAATCTATCAACTTTTTATCACTTTAATACATATTCAATCCAAAAGCTCCTTCTCGATGTCCGGAAGCTCCTTCTCGATCTATAATCCTTGATCAGAGTGTGACACCTCGTAATTTTCAGGTCAGTTATTTTATTTTAATAATAATGTGTATTATTATTTCATACGTGGCACTAGAATAATTGTATTTAGTGTGACACGTGGCACAACGGACCAAACACACCGATAATTCGAGAAATTATCGCACAGAACTTGCACGTGTCTTGAATGACGAACGTTGGTGAACGGATCAAAACACAGTACACTTTCACTGCACATTAGGTTCCGGGGAACCTAAGTTAGTAGAACAATGCTCAGCTTATGACGCAGCATGGTCAGATGGTCGACATCATGCAGGAGCATGATGGGCGCATCACTGAGAACCGGACAGACATAGCCGAGACTCAGGCGATGGTCCAAGCTAGCGACGCCATGCTCAACGCATGGGCGGCGCAGTTCATCGAGGAGCCGCCAGTCGAGGACGACGGACCACAGTTCGAGGCCGAGGACCTCGAAGAAGGGGATTTTGACGAGGATCCTAATGAGGATCCAGAGGAGGATGATGACGATGGAGACGCTGCTAGTGATATTTCACATGTCTCCATGGACTCGGATTAGTGAATCGTCTTATTTTGTATTATTTTTCTTTTTATTTTATTTTGGCCTAGACGAGCGGGATGTGCTCGGAGAACTTGCATTGTACTTTCCTTTAAAATTATTGTACTTCAAAAATTTGGTATTAATGAGAGTTATGCTTTATTATTACCTGTTGTATTATTGTGACTGTTGCTAACACAATCTCTGATTTGATATCTAACTTGACCTCTGGCATGACAACTGATCTAACTTGTAACTAACACTCTAACCCCTCCATATAGAACCATGGCTGGAAAGGGAACATACGTACGCAACCCTAGACGCAAATCCGAGGCAGCAAGGATAAAACTCATGGTGGACAAACGAGTCAGCAAGGTACTTGTTGAATATGAGGCGAACCGACTCGCCAGCGAGACGAGTGGCACGAACAACGGTTCTCATGGGAGTGCAGCAAAAGGATGTTCATTCAAAGCTTTCATGAGATGTCACCCTCACAAGTTCCAGGGTACCGAAGGAGCAGTGGGACTGCTTCGTTGGATCGAGAAGCTGGAGTCAGTTTTTTCTATGTCTGAATGCTCGGAGGAAAACCGAGTGAAATATGCTACAGGAACACTGGAGGGACCAGCCCTCACATGGTGGAACACCCATGTACAGACTTTCGGACTGGAGACCGCCAACTCTATCCCTTGGAAGAACTTCACAAGGATGCTTCATGAGGAGTACTGTCCTCGTGACGAAATCTGGAAGCTGGAAGAAGAATTCTGGGTGCACAAGATGGTGGGATCGGAAATCGAGAAGTACTGTACTCGATTTCATGAACTGTGCAAACGATGCCCGGCGATGGTGACGCCGGAGTACAAGAAGATCGAGCAATTCATCAGTGGATTGCCGGCGCAAATCCAGAGCACAGTAACTGCATCCAATCACACCACCATCCAACCACTGATACGCTTGGCGCACAAGCTCACTGATCAGGCAGTAGCCCAGGGAAAACTACCTAAAAGGGTGAACATCTGAAACCCCAAGAACCCAAGCGAAAGTGGGAACCCAGCAACAATCGTACTTTCTCACCGTAGCAACCAGCTCAACACCGGCAAAGGGCTTCACTGCCGCCCAACCAAACACTCAAGGCAAGGGAGGATATCAGGGCAACAGCCCAAAGTGAAACAGCTGCAACTGTCATCACTTTGGCCCGTGCAAGAGAGTCAAATGTACCAACTGTGGGAGGAACGGGCACATGGCCAAGGAATGCCGATCAAACCCCAACCTCAAAAAAGATAATACATTGAAGGGGTGCTTCACCTGCGGAAAGCCGGGACACATGTGCCGAGACTGTCCGCAAAACAAGAACGCAGGTGGCAAGCCGGCTAGGGGTCGGGCATTCGTCGTTGGATCAGGAGAAGCTAAAGATGATCCAAACGTCGTTACTGGTACGTTTCTGTTAAATAATGTATATGCTAGTATATTATTTGATACCAGCGCCGATAGGAGTTTCATCTCTAGTGACTTTAGCAAATTGCTTGATATGACACCAACACCACTAGACTCTAAGTACACCGTAGAGTTAGCGGACGGAAAACTGATCGAAACACAACATATCATCAAAGGGTGTGTTCTGACACTAGCAGACCATCAACTGGTGATTGACCTGATGCCGGTAACTCTCGGGAGCTTCGACGTGGTGATTGGAATGGATTGGCTATCTGCAAACCATGCTGAGATCGTATGCAACGAGAAGATTGTACGAGTTACGTTGCCAAATGGAGAGCAGATCTCAATCCAAGGGGAACGATGCGGAATACCGTTAAACATTATGTCCTGCATGAAAGCAAGCAAATACCTGAAGAAGGGATACACAGCTATCCTAGCACTTATCACTGAACAGCCGAAGAAGGAACGGAAGATCGAGGACATTTCTGTTGTTCGCGATTATCCGGAAGTTTTTCCTGAAGATCTACCGGGACTACCACCGATGCAACAAGTGGAGTTTCAGATAGATCTAACACCGGGAGCGGCACCAATAGCCAAGGCACCATACCGATTGGCTCCTACTGAAATGCAGGAATTATCTAACCAACTGCAAGAGTTGTTGGACAAAGGATTCATACGACCGAGTTTCTCACCTTGGGGAGCACCGGTCTTATTCGTGAAAAAGAAAGACGGTTCATTCTGTATGTGTATAGATTACCGAGAGCTGAACAAGGTAACAATCAAGAATCGATACCCTCTACCACGAATAGACGATATGTTTGACCAACTACAAGGGTCAAGCTACTATTCGAAGATCGATTTGAGATCCGGTTACCACCAACTTAGAATACAAGAGGAAGACATACCGAAGACAGCCTTCAGAACACGGTATGGACATTAAGAGTTTCTAGTCATGCCTTTCGGACTGACCAACGCATCGGCAGTATTCATGGATCTCATGAATCGGGTGTGTAAGCCGTACCTTGATAAGTTCGTAATCGTATTCATAGACGATATCCTGATCTATTCCAAGACTCAAGAAGAACATGCCGATCACTTAAGACGTGTTTTGGAACTACTGAAGAAGGAACAATTATGCACGAAGTTCTCCAAATGTGACTTTTGGATTTGCGAAGTTCAGTTCCTTGGGCACATAGTGAATGAGAAAGGGATACACGTAGACCCAGCCAAGATTGAGGCAATCAAGAACTGGACAACACCCAAGACTCCGACTGAGGTGCGACAGTTTCTGGGATTGGTCGGGTACTACAGGCGGTTTATCGAGGGATTCTCGAAGATCGCAATCATTGACTTCCCTTACGCACAAAGACAAGAAATTCGAATGGGGAGAGAAACAAGAATCTGCATTCGAACTATTGAAACAAAAGCTGTGCAGCGCACCGATTCTATCACTACCGGACGGGTGCGAAGACTTTGTAGTCTACTGCGACGCATCAAAGCAAGGACTCGGTTGTGTGCTGATGCAACGCGAAAAGGTCACAGCTTATGCGTCCCGACAGTTAAAGGTGCACAAGAAGAATTACATAACCCATGATTTGGAATTGGGAGCAGTAGTGTTCGCATTAAAGATCTGGCGACATTATCTGTACGGCACCAAGTGCACAATATTCACTGATCATAAGAGCCTACAACACATCTTCGATCAGAAAGAGTTAAACATGAGACAACGTAGATGGGTCGAACTAATAGGCGATTATGACTGTGAAATCAAATATCATCCCGGAAAGGCCAACGTAGTAGCTGACGTGTTGAGCAGAAAAGAAACAACCAAACGCGTACGTGCTTTACAACTTACAATTCACTCTGAGCTGCCAAATCAGATTCGTGTCGCACAACAAGAAGCTCTGGAAAAGGAAAACCTTACCCTCGAAGCTATGCGGGGTATGGACAAACAGATAAAGCAGAAAGACGACGGAGCTTACTATCTAATGGATCGAATTTGGATTCCACACTACGGAGGATTGAGAGAAGTAATGATGGATGAAGCTCACAAGAGTCGATACTCAGTACATCCAGGTTCCGACAAGATGTACCACGATTTAAAGGCAACTTACTGGTGGCCTAAAATGAAATCAGAAATCGCAACCTATGTGAGCAAGTGCCTGACTTGCTCCAAGGTTAAGGTCGAATATCAGAAACCGTCAGGGTTACTTCAACAACCGGAAATTCTAGTATGGAAATGGGAACAGATTTCCATGGATTTTATCACCAAGCTGCCAAAGACAGCAAGTGGTTGCGATACCATCTGAGTTATCGTAGACCAACTCACGAAATCGGCACATTTCCTACCAATTAAGGAGACTGACAAACTGGAGAAGTTAACCCAAGTCTACTTGAAGGAAATCGTATCCAGACACGGAGTCCCAATCTCTATTATATATGACCGAGACAGTTGTTTCACGGCACATTTTTGGAAGTCCTTACACAAGGCACTCGAGACAAGATTGGATATGAGCACTGCTTATCACCCACAAACGGATGGTCAGAGTGAACGAACCATCCAGACCTTGGAAGACATGCTTCGAGCATGTGTGATTGATTTTGGTAACAGCTGGGAGACTCACTTACCTTTGGTAGAGTTCTCATATAATAACAGCTACCACACCAGCATTGGAGCTGCACCGTTTGAAACACTTTACGGACGCAAGTGCAGATCACCGTTTTGTTGGGCGAAAGTTGGGGAAAGCCAACTGACCGGACCTGAGCTTGTACACGAAACAACTGAAAAGATCGTGCAAATACGTAACAGAATGGCGGCGGCTCGGGATCGACAAAAGAGCTATGCCGACAAGAGGCGCAAACCTTTGGAATTCCAAGTGGGAGACCGAGTACTTCTTAAAGTCTCGCCTTGGAAGGGAGTGATCCGATTCGGGAAACGAGGGAAGTTAAATCCTCGTTACATCGGACCATTCGAGATCACTAAGCGAATAGGCCCTGTGGCCTACGAACTACAACTACCACAGGAATTGAGTAGCGTACACAACGTGTTTCACGTTTCAAACCTCAAGAAATGTCTATTGGACGAAACGCTCACAACTCCGCTGGAGGAAATTCATATTGATGAACAACTTCACTTCGTTGAGGAACCGGTAGAAATCATGGACCGGGAGATCAAGAAGTTGAAGCTTAGTAAGATACCAATTGTGAAGGTACGATGGAATTCGCGACGAGGACCGGAATACACCTGGGAACGAGAGGACCAAATGAAACAGAAATACCCTCACTTATTCTCCGATCAAACTATCACAAGCAACACGAACTGAATTTCGGGACGAAATTCCTATTAACAATGGGATGATGTGACACCTCGTAATTTCCAGGTCAGCATTTGTTTTATTTTAATAATAATGTGTATTATTATTTCATACGTGGCACTAGAATAATTGTATTTAGTGTGACACATGGCACAACGGACCAAACACACCGATAATTCGAGAAATTATCGCACAGAACTTGCACGTGTCTTGAATGACGAACGTTGGTGAACGGATCAAAACACAGTACACTTTCACTGCACATTATGTTCCGGGGAACCTAAGTTAGTAGAACAATGCTCATATGTCGAGAAACGATAATCGTAATCGTTAGAAACGCGAAATTCGCTTCAAAACTATGAAATTGGGCTTATTGGGCTCAACCGAGACCCATCGCGGCACGCGATGGGCACCCAATTGGGCCTTCACGGTACGCGAAGCATGGGCGGGAGAATTTGAATTCTCCGAAAAAGAGTCGCGGTACGCGACGACCGATCAACTTCCACCACCGCGGTACGCGGCGTGTTTCGGGGACAGAATGATTATTATATTCAGCGCGCTACGCGGAGGTACTTTTTGGAGTGTTGTCGCGGTACGCGACGACCCTAACACGCATAAAATCTTTATAAACCCAAAGTTAATCATTCTGTCGATCCTCTACCCATCTCCCCGAGTTACCAGCGACTAGACTCCGCCATTTTCGTCTGCAAATCATACTCTAACCCCTGTAAAGCCATTTTGAGACCTTAGAGACTCCATTGAAGACCTTTAGGAGTTTGGGGTGAGCTAGAAGACACTCACCATTGCCTTGCACGAGTTGGAGCTGCTGTGGACATCGTTTCTGGTCATCTTGAAGCCACACACATCTGTTCCAGCCCCATCTTGACCTACTTACACCCTCTAAGGTAGTCTTCTATCACCATTTTTGGGTTTTAACACTTGAAAACACACATGCAAGCCCTTTAGGCTACATGCATCACCATCACACACCTAATCACGAAATTTTGTGAGTTTAGATCTATTAGTTGATGATATTATCACTGATTTGATGATTCTATAACGATCCATGATGATTTTGATTGATTGTGATGTTGATTTGTTGATTTTGTGATGAAATGGCTACTTTAATTAACATGCATGTATGATCTACAATGGTTTGTGTAATTTTCAGTATTGAAATGCTATCGATAGTGTTATTGATGATGTTCCACATGATTAGAATGTTTGATTATGGTCAAGAAATGTCAAAGATGTGGTTATTACTAAAAATAGTAACTTTAGTGTTACTAAGTATGTGTTCTTGATGAAATGACTACATTTGCTTGTTTAGATCTATATGTTATGTTTAAAAATGATGTTTAGAAGTTAAATGATGATTATTTGATAAATAGGAATGATTAGAATCGTCAAAGTATGAATTTCGTGAATGTTACTATAAATAGTAACTTTTTATCACAAGATTGCAAATGGATGATATGTATGATAATGTCTTGAGTCTAACATGCTTATTTAGTGATTTCATGATGATATTGAAAGGATTATGTTGTTAGGAGACTTGATTTTGGTTATTTTCATAAGTTACTAAATATCGTAACTTTATTTTGCTAAGTCTATGAATTATCACTTGTTAGTCGTAACGATCATGATTAAAGGACTATTTAGGACTAAGATGATGATGTTAGATGATATTGGTTGTTAAACTTAATGAAATATGCTTATGTGTGCAAACCTTCTAAATATAGAAACTTTTACGCGCAAACTATGCTAAACCGGCTATGTGCAACTATGTGCTATTTGATGACATGCTCATTTAGGATAAATACGCATGTTAGAATATTCGGAATATGATTTATTGCTTGACTTGCCTAAATTAGAAACGTTCCTAAAATAGAAACTTACCATAAATAGTAAGTTTCCTCATGGGAATGATTTTTGGTATCCGTACACTTCACACGACACCAAACCGCACATTACACAAGCACTTGATCCAAAAACCGTCACCAACGGGTCGTTAGGTCAAACACGGTCAATACGGTCAAACGCGGTCAACACGACCCACTTAACAACTTGGTGTTGTTGAACACGAACACGGTCCTGTGAGGCCCACATGTACTCAAACACGAACTCATAGTACCTATGTGATATAGGTGACTACTAGCCGGCGAGCTACACTATTTGAGCAAACGCATTTCACAAACTCAGGTGAGTTTACGGCCCCACTTTTACTCTTTAACTGTTTTGTTAAACTATTGGGGTGAGAATACTATGCAACTGTTTTAGATATATGACTGGTATGTTGTGAAAACCATTTTCGAGTGTAACTATTATCGCTTAAAGTCCTCACTTATCCTTACCGTTAGTTGTGTAAACGAACGAGTCGTAATTACGTAGTACTACCGGGTTTGACCAGCCCCACTCGGCACCAATGTTGACTGGAGGTCATAACGAGTGTAATTTCGATGTGAATGCGGGTTCAGCGATGACTCACGGAGGCAAACGGAAACAGTCTAGTTTCGGTAAGATGAACTGACACACTCCACGGATCGTAGTATCCAATAACTAAACTTAACATACCCAGTATATGTCTGTTTACTATTTATGTCTGTCTAAACCTGTGAACTCACCAACTTTTTAGTTGACACTTTTCGCATGTATTCTCAGGTAACCAATAGAGCACACGCTAGGATGCGCACAAGGAAGCTTTAAGGAGTCTGGCTTGCATATAGACTCGTGTCCTAGGCATTGTGTGCATTGGATGTGTTTTAAAACAATTTAAACTTTGTAGTGTCTGTTAAACAGTTTACATTCCGCTGCAACTTATTTATTTATGATGTTGAACTCATTTTCCGCTGCATATTAACGAAACTATGTTATTTTACGTATCTGTGTGATTGTGTAACTCATATAGAGTCGTTCTATATGACCATGAGCTGTGATCCTGGCCACGTCACACCCACGTGGACTGACACCATGAGTGGGAATTTGGGGGTGTGACACAGAGACACATGATCCTGGTTACCGCGTCTCTCCTCTTTCTGCTCGATCGAGGCGGAGCAGTGAAGGCCGGAGAGCGAGGCCGAACGGTGATGAAGTTTGAGGCAACGACGGGCGGTGATGAATGCGTGGATGTGACACCCGTAAATTTCAGGTAAATTGCAACTCTTATACTCCACGTATTCACATTCATACTTGTTGCATTTCATTTAATTATGTTTAATTAGATGAGTCAAACACACACAACTGCGAAACGATAATTCGAGGAACTATCGAATCATACATTGCACATTGGTTTTGGAAACCAAGTGTGGCAAACACAAACACAAACACTAACACAAAACAATAATTCGGAGAATTATTGAATTGTGCATCACATGTTGATTATTATTAATCAAGTGTGCAAATATTTTGTAAAACACAAACACAAACGATCACCGATAATTCGAGATATTATCAAAACGCACACACGAGTCTCACGAACGTTGGTGAACAAACGATTGAATGATAATTGAGCCACACATGACCGAACATTAGTAATTAAAGTCCTAACAATGTTAAACGATGAGTTATAAGCGTGAAATAATTGAAAAACGAGTCGAAATGACGAAATTGGGCCTATTGGGCCTGTCCATAGGTCCAGGTGCTACGCCAAGACCCAGTCACCAAACTGGGGCGATGCGCGCGAGGAGAAAAGAAGGCGGCCAGAGGCATGTCACCCGTGCGGTACGCTCGAGATTATAGTCCGACACCAGGCGATACGTCTGGAAGCATCAGATGCCAAAAATCCTATTTAAACAACCCAACCCATTTCACTCGGTTTCTACACATTTTCTCCGACTTTCTACACATTCTCTCGACCCAAACCCCCTGGGAAAAGCTCCCAAACCATCTTGTAACACTCTTGAAGCTATCACTTGGTGTATGGAAGCCATTGGAGCCTTTGGAAGCTTGGAGGAGAAGCTAAAGAGCTTAGAACAACCATCAACACATTGAATCTTCATCATCTAGGGCTGTTGTAGCTCATTCTCAGTAGATCTTGGTATCTAAGGTAGTTTTATATGTTTATTAATGGTTAGATCGTACATGCAATGGGTTAAACCCACATGCATGAAGATCCGCTCACATGCAACTCCGATCTGCTCACATGCACGAATTTTTAATGGGTCTAGAGTGTTTATTGATATATTTTGAAGTAGATTGATGATAGAAATCTTCAAGGATTGGGTTTTGTTGATATGATGAATGATATTGTAGAACTTGCCATAAAAGGAAACTTTTATGTTGCATGTTGTAGATTTGTGATAATCTAGACATGTCTAGATGTTGTCAAATGCATATTAAAGTGTTTAGAAACACATTTGGGTATTTAATTTTGTCAAAAACATGGTTTTTTAAGAACTTACTAAATATGGAAACTTTTAAAAATCAAAAGAGGGCTTTTGATGTTTTAAGATGTTTTGGTGAACTTTGAGTATAAAAATGATTTCTAAGAATATTGAAAACTTTGATTTTTGAAAACGGACATTCAAACGGATACTTTCCAAATAAGGAAACTTTATTTGATCAAAATGCCATAAACGGTGATTTGGATGTAAACGACATGTTTCAAGTGCTTAAACGTGTTTTTACAAACATACTAGAGTTATTACATTTATGAAATGAGATTTTATAACTATACTTTCCAAAGATAGAAACTTTCTAAATATAGAAAGTTTCCCCGAAACGATAACGTTACGATTTTCAAAACTTGCTTTCGTGAAAGCATTATGATCTGAGTCATAGGATATATTTTGGTGTCTTACTTGCATTAAGGCAACTTAACACAACAAACGTGTCACCAACGATTCGTTGAGTCAACACAAGTCAACACACACACTCGGGTGAGCACACCGACACTGGGAGTTGTATGGATTACAACACACCGCAAAACACATACTCACACCTATATGGTTATAGGTGCATACTAGCAGGTGCTAGCATTAGCAAGACGCGAACACACACATATCGGGACTGCTCTATCATGTGAGTTCACGGCCCCTTTTTACATTTTCTACCTGTGGGGGAGAAAACATTGCATACAAACTATTTTGAACAACAACATACTTTTTGGTTACATTGTACGTGCTAATATCGTATATGCATATGTGTGGCATTCATCCACAAATCTGATAAGTCCTCATTAAACACACCTCGAATCGTTAATAGCGCGTAGCGCTTAGCGTGGTAATTCTGAATAGTACTATTTGGGCCTGACAAGCCCCACTGTTGCGAGCCGTATGGCCACCCCGACTGGAGGTCGGAGCAGTGCATAATTGACCAAACAACATTTCCATATCTTGGATGGATATGGTGGAAGGCAGCATGTTAGCTTCGGTTGCGAACCCGCGTATGGTATAACTCATATTGACTAGCTATAAATGGATACTGCATTGTATTGAAATGTAGACCTGCAAAACATTTTCTTTAAACATTTTGATGTTTACTGCTGATTACAAACATGTGCTCTCACCAATCTTTGTGTTGACCTTTTACTCGCATGTTTTCTCAGGTAGCTAAGGCACGTGCACGAGGAATCTAGGATGATAGGATGGAGTCCATGCATTTACTATAGTGTCTTAGTCTATTAAACATTTGTTATCATTTGGTTATGTTACTTTATGTATTGTTAAACAATTTAAACCGCTTCCGCAACTAATACTCTGTAATGTTTTGAAAACTGTTTTAACAACGCTTCCACAGTTTATGAATTGAATCTGTCTTGATTTCTACAACTCTGATTTTACAAAATTGTTTTATCCAAGTTATTGGATGTATGTATGAAACCAGACATGTAGGTCTCGCAACACTGCGTGACCGAAGACTGCGATCCTACAAGATCAGCCCAGTCGTGTTCACGCCCCCGCACGGGGCGGGAGGGCCGGGTGCGACAGTGGGCGTCGAGATGATACTCATTGTCACCTTCAGAGGACTGCAGTCATGGGAGGCTGTGGAAAAAATTAGGGTTGAGGAAGGAGGCAAGGAGGATGGTTACTAGTCCTCTTTTTTCTGATCTGATTCATTCGGGTGCTTATTCGGATGCATCTCTTTCAATCAGAGTTTTTTTTTAAACAAATGTTCTGAATCTGACCGATTCAGACATAGGCCCATTCAAACGTATTCATATGCTAACAAACAAATCCTATATATAGTAAGGTTTTCACGATATGCAGCATAAATAAAACATTTATATTGCTGCTTTTGGCTCGTAAAAAACTTAAGTGAGTTCATGGCTTATCAAGACAACTATTTAATTTAAGTTTAATATTTAACTAATAATGATTATTATGTTAAAATTTCAATTTAAAAAGTTAAATGTGACAAAAGTGTCAAGATGTGATTATTTTGATTTTAGAGAGTTTTGCCTTTATAACTTTTATATCTTATCAGTTCACTTCTTAAGTATACCAATGTGAGATAAATTAAAAAGTTAAAAAAAATATGTAGTTTATGGTTTTCAATCTTTTGTAAGTTGTATTCTATGCTATAATATTTGTAAAATTCTTAATTTTAAGAGATTTAATCGAATGATCATTTTATCTCTTCAATATTATAGATAAAAGGTAAAATATTTCACAATTTCTAATTATCATATATATTAAAAACCATGAAAAAGTTATAGTATATTTTTTGAGTTTCATATTTCTACACAAGAAGAAAAAAATGTGTGAATTTAAATATGAAATCTAGAAAGTTTGTTATGCTATGAATTTGGTCACTAGTTTTTTTTTTTATGAATATGAAGGGTACGTGGGTTTATGTCTCTCACATTTGTACGCTGAAAGTTTGTAAGGTTATGAATTTGATCACTTGCTTTTTAGATGTACGAGGGGTATGTGGGTTAAGAAGGAAAAAAAATGTGTGGGTTTTCGTTAGGATTTTGTTATGAACTAATAGCCATTATGGTATTTTTTTTTAATTTGAATTTAAGTATTCAAAATTGTTTTGGTTGCTAATGCATGGCTGCTAAACCGTTATTTCTATTAAAAATGATACACTCACATGAGTTTTCCGCCGTAACGCGCAGAGAGGAAACATGTAGTTTTGGTGAATCTTGAGAACAAACAAGAGTTAAGGCTTGAATTGTTTATAAATTAGCATACACAATTCTTGGTATAATCCATATAACTAGGAAAATTAAATACCAATAAATTAACTTTTCGAGCCTTTTTTTTATTGAACGGCAGTTAAACTGTCTCGTCGTGCTACCTTCAGTTATCCTGACAATTGATAGCTAAGATCGATTCCTCGATCTTCGACCTGAGACACGTGTGCCCCCAGATGCGCGGGAACCGGATGGAATCCGTAAACCCTCGCCCCCCATTAGGTTCGAACCTGGGATTAAAGCCCTGATTCGTTCCTTCACCTGGATATCCATTAAATTGCTCCCAACAAGGTTTGAACCCATGACCTTCACATTGAAAGGGTGAGCCTTTACCAGTTGAGGCAATTCTCCGGATAACTCAATTCTAGTAAAGCAAATTTAAATTTTCAGTTATTTTTCAAAATTAAATTTTCTTGCCCCCTTGTTTTTAAAATATAGTAAGCACAAAATTCTCTTACTTAATTAACCTTGCATTCTTTCATCCATAAAAACTTTTGATCGAAACTAATTAATTATAAACACTAAAAATATTTAAACGTGTTTTATGTTGAAAAATTAGACTATTCTTTAATTTTTTCCACACGTTATAACTTTGTTGTGATGAATAAAATATATTTGTTTGGTTCACTTCACATCACTTAAATGAACAATTATTTTCACACGCATGCTTCATCATACATTTTGTGTGATCGTCAAAACTGATTCATTGTAAAAAAAACTTTAATATTATTTAGAATTTTAAAGAAAAATACTTATTGAAACAGCAAGATTTGTGTTATAAATTCATAATATATCTAAGTCAAGGATAGCTAATAGTTTTAGGGCTGATGACTCGTAAACTAGGTTAAAATCTCATCTAATACATGAATTAAATAAAAGAAATATTAAATAATGAATGAGTGAAACAAGAAATAAAAATTTAAATATAAAAAACATTAATTATTACAACAAAAAGAACAAAAATTCGAATATGTGAAACAAACACACCAGAAAAAGAAATTTCAAGCTTAAATTTGTGACAGTTACACAAACAGTTACTTATTAAATATAATTATTAAATAAGAATACGTTTATAATAATTTATGAATCGGTAATAACTAAAAGTCTAAATCAAACAACTCATAAACCTTCATGATTCATTTTTTTTAAAACAAACACATCTAATAAAATTCTAATTATATAGAAAGGTAATTGACCTAGGATAAATAGTATGTTTAGATAGAGCTCATTTTGAGACCCCAACCCCCATTGAGAGTCAAAAAGTGTCAGAAATTTTTGTGCTTCGAATTAGCAACAGGCCAATAGTCCAAGGTCTAGTTTGTAAATCTAATCTTAAACTACAAACCACTATAGTAAAAATCAACATAGGTGTTAGGCGCCCTTCAATTGTCTCGATTTTGCCCCAAGCAGTGCTACGCGTCAGGGGGCCTAGGCGGCTTAGTCAGATTTTTATTTTTATTTTTTACTTTTTTTGACTTTTTTCAGGTAAAAATTGACCCATTTCATGATTATTTAGACATTTGTCAACCAAAAATCATTAATATGTCTCTGAAACATCGAATCCAGCCCGTTAACATCGAAATTTATCTCTAATTAAGTTTGCACTTTGAAATACTTTATTTAGTATAATTAAGTTTATTTTTTAAATTATTTGAAGTATTATATTAAATTATTGATATTAGTGTGTGTATAACAGTGACGAAGCTTGACCATAATCTCGGAGGAGGCAAAATACTTTTTTTTTTCTAGGGGACGAAATAAAGGTTTTTAAAAAAATTTTACACTACATATCGGGAAATTTATACTGTGAACTAAGCTACGCCCATGGTATATAATATATATTTGTAAAATTACATATAAAAATTACAGTCAGCCTAACGCCGACTAATCCCTACACGACCGTTATCCCTACACGATCACTCGTCATTCGACTAGCGTCTAACGACTTTTACAATCATGCTACAAACATATGTTTTAAACAGCAACTGACACTCACGAAACTTTGTTAAAACTTAAAACATACTCAAATTCTTAAAACAAATTATGAAATAATCGTCCTCAACCTCAAATCTTGATTCTTGAATTGCATTTTCTTCCATAACTCTTCATGTCACCATTAATCACACATCTAATTCCAATAATTTTACTGCTCATTCATCCACACCCAACAACAGCAGATCAATCATTCATCTCAGTGCTCATAACCCAAAACGGCCTCGATTTCGCCAAGAATTTGCTCCTAACGAAAGCAATTTCTAAAATCAATCTTACCCCACTTTCCAAAATCGATAGTGTTGTTAATATTCCTTTGATCGGTAAAGTGCATGTTGTTCTTTCAGACATCAAAATTAATCGGTTTGATGTCGGGTTATCGCAAGTTATACCCCGTGCCACCAGTATCATCATTGATGGGTCAGATGTTACGTGTGATTTGGGTATGAAATGGCATTATTCTTATGGTTCTCCGCGTATTCCGATTTCGGTTTCGGATACAGGAACTGCTGCTATTGGGGTATTTCTTGATTTCAATTTTCAAAATTTCTTGAAAATAACAGTTGAATGGTGATTAAAGTTAAGTATAATCAGCTGGAACGTGTAAATTATTGATCTTTGTGAAAATTTATAACTTCTGTTATATGGGTTCAGTCAGAAAGATTGAAATTGATTATTGCTGACTTAAAGAATTAGGGTTTTAATCATAAATTCATAATGAGATTTTTTTTTAACGTGCTACTAATCAACTGCCGGGTATGGCCCCCAAAGGCTAAAGGACGTCCAAGCTGGCCACTAGTTCAAACGGATGGAGCCCCTAGCCCACCAGCCACTAATTCCAGGGGAAAACCCGACCCAAGCACCCGCCCAAAGGCATGACAATGAAAAGCCGGTAAAACCGGGTGGGATCAAGAATCGAACCAAGGACCTGGGTATCCTATCACTTCACCATACCTCTATCTTTACCACTAGAACAACACATCATTGGTTAAATTCATAATGAGATAATCAGTTAAGTTATAATAAACCTTATCAGTTAATTTATAATAAACTTTAGTACTCATATTCCTTGCATCAACTTCTTATTGTTCATCATTTTATGTTATTTTGATCTTAATAATTAGATAATCAGAATGATTGTTGGTGGTGTTGGCCAAACTCTTAATTGGGCATTTGAACTGAAATTTATTTTTTTACATGAAAGATTGGCATGATTTACTATAAAATACTGTTTTTTGATATGAAATATTAGCATGATCTACTATAAATTTGGTTATTTTTTACATGTAACATGAGCATGATCTACTATAAATTTTGTTTTTTTTACATGAAAAATTTGCATGATCTACTATAAATTTGTTATTTTTACATAACAAATTTGTATTAGTACTATACATTTGGTTTTTTACATGACAAAATTTTCATGATCTACTATATATATGGTTTCTTTACGTGAAAAATTAGCATGATTACTACCAATTTAGTTTTTTTTTTTACTTTAAAATCAGTAAGATCTACTATATGATGCGCAATTTCCATAAGGATTTGTAGGTTTTGTATGATGTTACTAGAATTTAGTACTTAGATTATTGTTTGTTGTATAATAAGATAAGTGTTTATATTGTCATGCTAAGGTTGATGGCATGGAGATGGTGGTGACATTGGGCTTGGATATTCAAGAAGGATCTATGAAACTTTCCAAGATCAAATGTAACTGTCATATACATGATATAACCGTAGATCTAGATGGAGGGGCATCTTGGCTCTATCAAGGGTATGTTAATCTATTGAATTTGTTCCCTTTATTTGTTTGACTAATCTTTCAAAAAGTCAACTGATAGACTTTTCTTCTTAAAAATTGACATAACTATTTCACTATACATGTAAAAGTGCAACACCACTCTTGTTACATTGCATTTACATGAGGCGCTCATGATGTGCTAAATTTTGCAATATGTGTGACATCGCATACTGCGTTGTTTGATGCATGCAATATGCAGTGTTCCGGATTTGTTGACTTTTCTGGTTTTTACAACTGAGAAAATTCCCAAAATAGACAATTTGACCAACTTTTGCCCCCTTTTGTCCATTTGACTTTCTCATTCCAACTTTGTCCATACTCTGAACGGACGTTGGCGCCCGTAATTAACAGGCGCCAGCACCCGTTAAAAAGGACAAATCTGGAATCAGAAAGTCAAATGGACAAAATGGGATACTTTGGGTCAAAATGGACATTATGGGAATTTTCCCTTTACAACGTGGTTGGGTCTTTTCTATGATATAATGCTTTATATTTTTGGGTCATATTGACAAAATATATTGAGTTTTGGCTTATGGTCACATGTTAAGGGAGGAAAAATTCATCTAATCTCTTTTATTTTGAATATTAGGTTATTGTCACTTAAGGATGTGCATATATTTAGTCATTTATGCATGCTTAACACATATTGGATTTCAAGACAAAACGCATTGGAGCGCATTTAGTAATTTTTAAATAAAGAGGTGGTAAAAAACCGTTTATGTGTCACATTTAAAGACCTGAGCGTATACTTCAATGTAGTTGTCCAACATTCGGTTGGTAAAGTGATGTACCTTCAACCAAATGATTGTGGGTTCGAATTCCATAGTGTTTACTTTTCAAAAAAAGCCATAGACAGAAGTTGTTTACGTGGTTCTTGTAGTTCTCTACTTAATATTGCATCTGTATTAAACATCCCTCGATAGTCTATACAACTATCCTAATAATCAATTTTCTTTACATGTGCATCTTTACCTAATTATCCAAATCTACTTATTTTGCCCCTAGCATAGTAACGTCTGATCTTTCAGGATTTTGGATGCTTTCAAAGAAGAAATAGTGTTAGCAGTAGAAAAAGCAATCACCAAAATACTAAGTACCGAAATTTCAAAGCTTGGACTTCTTCTACAAAGTCTTCCGAAAGAAATTCCTGTCGATCATGTGGCATCACTGAATGTTACATTTGTAAACAGCCCTTTTTTAAATGACAGATCTTTAGGATTTGAGATAAACGGGTTATTCGTAGAAAACAGAAACGAAACATATTCGTATGCAAACAGTTTGCAGCCACCTGTTCACTGTTCAGATCCTTCAAAAATGATTGGAATTGCCCTTGATGAAGCTGTTTTCAGATCTGCATTTGCCTTATACTACAATGTGGTTTCTCAAATCTTAAATTAATATTATTATTTTAAACTATTATAAAGCGCGAATGGCATAGAATAACAATGTAAATTTTAAAACTGCCCCCACTTTGGTAGTTATACTTTTTTATGTCCTAAACTGGTGATTAAATAGAGAGCAAAAAAGAAAAGTTACCATATCAGATAGAGGCAAAATGGCTTTAGTTTCCAAATTTGACCATTTTTCATAACACTAATTACCAGGTTGGCACATAAGAAAGAAATTAGAAATTTATGACTAGTGTTTCAGGTCAACCCAATTCGGCCCTGACCGTTTCAACTTGCTCCAACTAGTTACACTCTTAAACCAATAAGGCAGTGCCTCAATAGTATCTTGAGATTCTTTCATATGGGAGGTCTTGGGTTCAAATCCCTCCTATAGCAAAAAAAGGGGTCTGAGGGGGGTCAGGCGGTTTCCTCCTGGGTGGTTATGGTGACTCATAAGAGGTCTAGGTAACTAGACCTTGGTGACATGGCCTGGAAACAGTGGGCTTACACGATTGAGACCTTCGCCGTTCAAAAAAAAAGTTACACTCTTAAATCTGAACCCATTTTGACCCATGACTTAAACCGTGTGACCGCGTGTTTTTCCCCTCTGGTTTAAACTTAAAATATTTGCATCTCACTTTCATTTGAATGACATAATTTTGTATTCTCAGGCTATGTTTATGCATTGGATTGTGGATAAGATTCCTCAACAATCTCTTTTGAACACATCAGGGTGGAGATTTATTGTTCCTGAACTTTACAAGAAATTCCCAAATGAAAATATGAATTTAAATCTCTCTCTATCTGATGCACCAGATGTTCAGATATCATTGCAACAAATCGATGCCGCTGTTTATGCAGATTTGGTTATAAATGTTCTTCATAGAAGTGACACAATACCTGTTGCTTGTATCTCCTTGGTAATCATCTTTCTTGTCAAATTTAAATTTATTTCATATTTTAGAAGAAAGAATGAATAACTGTAGCAAAATATGTGTGTGTATGTATACACACACATGTGTATGTATATACATGGAGGTGTTCTTTTTAGAGCCAATAGTATGTTGAGAACCACACAAGAATTGCTTATATTATGTAGCATTGTGTCAGTGAACGCGGCTCTACGTGTGTGTGTGGGTGCTCGTGCACTAGGGCTGTAATCGAGCAGAGCAAGCTTGGCTCCAGCTCGGCTTGTGGATGAAGACAAACCTTACCCCTATCCAGTGGCGAAGCTTGACCATAATCCCTGGGGGGCGAAATATATTTTTTTTTGTTTTTCCAGGGGGGGCGAAATAAAGGTTTTTAAAAAATTTTACGCTACGTATCGAAAAATTTACACTACTGCACGAAAAAACAGGGGGGCGGTCGCCCCCCCCAAGTCTAAAGAAAGTTGCGCCCATGCCCCTATCCGAGTTGAGGTAGAGAGGCTGCATCGAAGGAGTCTCTGACTCAAAATTATCGTTTGAAGTTAATAATTTCAATGCTTTTAATGTTATTTTCACAAAATAAGTAAACTAACGTAAAAATTAGTGCAATTTTACTTTTTTCCCTTGAGGGCCCACACATACATACATTATATGCGTGCATCGCAAATGGGACGTTTCCTATACGTATGTTTATACTACATAATGTTTTTTCTACCTCATACAGGTAATTACTGGCATGAGCACGGTTCAAATTACCGAAAATAACCTTTCTGCTCATTTGAAAATGGATGATCTTACCATGTCATTGAAATGGAGCAAGATTGGCCCATTGCACATGTTTCTAATTCAGGTAAAACCGGTTACGGTCAAACTGATATGGTTTCTAATGGTTTAAACTTTAAACTGAGTTGGGTTGACTCAAAACTTAAAAAAAAAAAAACACTCAATTTTAATCTTGATTTAGAATTGTTGATCCCTCTTTATATGCTGTGTCTTTTGCAGCCTGTGATGTGGACAATAATTGAGACTGTTTTCTTGCCATATGTGAATGCACGCATCGGAGTCGGGTTCCCTTTGCCTATAGTTAGTGGGTTTATGCTTCAAAATGCCGAGATTATAACCTCGGATTCGAGAATAACTGTCTGTAGCGACGTTACGTACGAGGAACTGGTTGATAGGACCCAAGTCTACACTTCATAGACCATGTGTATAATGTTGTATATGATGTATAATGTTGTATATTGTATATTATTATTATATATGTACAATTCTTGATACCTCGCTATCTGTAACTTTCTGGAATTATGAATGAACAATTTTAGTCATTTTAGACTCTTTTGTTACAGTTTTTATCTTTTGTTACATGAGAGTAACAAAAATGTATCGACTGAAAACGACAAATGCTAATTATATGAATCATAACTCATAAGTGAAATCTAGTTAGTTAGCATTAAATCATCAATTTTGATGACGTATGTTCGGACCAGGAATTTGGGCTTGGGCCAAGATGATATGCAGTCCATTAAGGCTAACCCAGCTCACATGCTTTCCTATTTAATGAGGCCTTAACATTTCAATATGGATATGCTTTTACATCTTATCTTTCCTCCCACTTAACTCTAGATTAAGTTATCTTTTTGTCTAAGTGTGTCCTTAAGGTTAAGGCTACTGCTTTGGAGCCCTTCTTTTTCTTTTAATAGCAATTTCTTTTACTTCAATCATCCTTTCCACAAAGACAAATCTTTACCTGATACGTAAGAAGATAGCAAGTTACAAATTTTGTCTCAGCAAGACATATATCTCTATTACTATGAATTCATAAATCAAGTAATTAATGGTGGGGTGACCGGGGTATCCTTTTTTTGGTAATGAATCATGTATGTGTTCCTAAGAAAGGGAATTTGTCCACATTTCGGGGTCTCAAAGGAACATGGAAACACATAAGAACTCTTGTATGGAAACGAAAAAGAGATGGAACTCACGTATCTTCGGAAATGTTAAGATCTTTGGTGCAAAGAAAGGGATTGATCCGTATCATCTTGATTTGGTTCTGTTTACTCTATTATTTTCATAATACCGGGTCGGGTTCTTTTCCTACCCTTATCGAACAGAACACGTTAAACCAAATCTTCTTCATGTAAAACCTGCTTGATTTAGATCGGGAAAATAGTGTCGTTTTGCTTTTTTAGAAGACAACCAACAATGATACTAAGATATATGATTATGGGCTAAAAACCCTTCTAACAAAGGTCGCATCTGGTATACGTGAGTTTGAGGCCCGACCCTTGTAAGTTGCAACCAATGTGGCAACAAACTTCAACAAATATGAATAGCTAAGGGGTTTCATGATCGAAACACAACACTTACTATCACATAACAACACTTACTATCACATACAATGTAACTATCAATACTGAGTTGAGGGTTCAAACTTGTAATCTCTAATAGTTTAGGGGGTCATAATCTAATATCCAAGTCTCTAAGACCATGCATAATGCTCACCTCGTGGAAGTAGTGGGATTCAGTGGGGTAGTGGGATCTAGTAGGAACACCGCCACCCCCTCCTAGTGGGGTCAAAATTTTGCTTCCAACGGCTCCCGCTCCCTGTTGAGCTTCAATAATAGGGTCAAATTTCATTGGTGCATTTTAAATAATGGGACACATAAGGGGTTTAATAACAAATAAAAAATTATAAATTAGTAATGACGTGGGTCAGTGGAGAAGGTTTTTTCAGTAGGATAATAACGTGACAGAAAATTTCAGTGAGGTGAGATTTCAGCGGAATGACCGCTGTGGAGAGCTCAAGGGCGTGTGCAAGATAACAAATGGCAAAACGCCTAAAAGCATGGATTTGCAAAACCTTCCTTAAACCCTTCGTTTCCTCCTACAATATGCGTTCATCCATGACAATTACAAGCCCTAATTTCCCATCTGTACCCCAATTTCACCAATTTAACACCCACCCCCAATCGCACAAACAGCCACCAATGATTACACTTCAAACCCCAACAAAAACCCATGAAATTTCTACAAAATCCCTAAAAAATTCTGGGTTTTATCGGCAATTGGGAACGCAATTGAAGAACAAGAGTATCGGAAAGCTAGGGCTGAAGTTATTCGTAAAGGAACAGGATTAGAGGGTTATAATATCGAGGGTATTTCGATTGGTGGTCATGAAACTTGTGTTATTATTCCTGAATTCAAGTGTGCGTTTGATATCGGAAGGTGTCCACCCAGAGCTGTTGGGATGAATTTCTTATTTATTACTCATGCTCATCTTGATCACATTGTAAGTTCTTACTTTTTTGTTAATTTGATGTTTAATTAACTGAAAACTTTAAAATTTCCATTCATCTCACTCCAGACCCTAATTAGTGGGATTTTACTGGGTATGTTTGTCTAATTTTGAGAAGCTAAAGGGTTTCGTAATCTGGTTAATCCAACAAATCTTGAATACGGTTCATTAGATTAACTAATGTAATAATTCAATTCTTGATTTAGATTTATCAAGTTGGTTGAACTACATTGGCAAAAACCTTCAATTGATAAAATTGAATAGGGTTCTAAGTTTGGTTGTTACACTTAGGTGAATCCTCATCATTGTGGACATGATGTTGGATCCATAAGAATGTTTATCCTCAAATACCACCAATGTGTTTTGGGCATTAAGGAGAGGAGAGCTTCAAAGTTTAGTGTGCTTGCTTGAGAGTACTATCACAATGACTAACATTTTAGATTTTCCACCCGAGAAGTAAACAAAGCTGTGAGTATCTGGTGGGTAATAAGGACAATATTGATTAGTATGAGGGTTGGTTCTCACATTGTTGACCCAAAATTAGGAGTTTTGTTCTCAGTTCAAGGGTTTATGATTGGAAAACAAATAGGAAAGATGTATTTGTTTTATGTAAGTTCATAATTAATTACTTCTTTAACCTTTAGATTGAAAAAATGGTCATCAAATACCCAATAACATAACTGATATCAATTCTTTTTGTATATGTTGTTATTTGTCCTTCAAAAAATTCAAATGCATACCACTTCTTTTAGTATAACTAATCTTTACAGGCATTTGTTAGTTGTATGTGATAGAACCCAGAAAATCAAAGGTAAATAAATGATTCAATTGATAATAAACCCAATTCGAGAAGGGTGACTTCTCCAAGTTACAAAGTAACAATTTAGATAACATAAAACATCCACCCCTAATGAACATAACACCATACTACTTAAACTATTCTTAGAACGTAACTTCTACCCCCACTTTCCCTGATTTCATGAACTACCATCCCCACTTTCTTAATTTTGAACTTTTCCCGCCAACAATAAACAAGTGTCCCCCAACCATAGGGATTAGGATTCAGGTTCGTATCAATACATCCAGCCCATAAAAACGACTTGTCCTCAAGTTGACAAAGTTCAAATCCCTGCGTTTCAAGTCTGCTTTCACATCTTTGTTCCAGAAAATGTCACCATCTTTGTACATCTCTAACCCTCCTCTGGATTTCACCATAAGCGCATTTAACACGTGGAGGAAGTTGCTGCCTTTGGACCCAAGTTCTAGACATAAACATATCCCAAAATTTAGCTCGGCTATATGAATACTGTCTGGTTCAGCCAAGCGTTCCAACATCCATAATGCTTTCAGATAATCATTGAGGGAATTTTCAACATCCTCTCTCTCCAAAGCTACCTTTGTTAAAGCTGAAAGAATGTATACTTTCTTCATTGTATCACCTGGTTGTTTCTCAACAATTGATTTTTCATCAACAAGTAATTTCCATGCTAAATCCAGATCAGATTCATCCCCCTTAGCATCACTTGCTTCATCATCTTCTTCTTGGTCTTCATCACCGCCATCCATAGTTGTCAAAGGCGTTAGGCGCACTTAAGGCGCTTTGGTCTTGCCTGGGCCTAGGCGCTAGGCGCAAAAAAAGCGCTAGCCTGAGAAAAAAAAAGCGCAAACATAATAGAAAAATAAAATATAATTACACACTTATACTTTAAAATATAACATAATATAATTTCTTGCAAAATTCCAATTCATATTAATTAGCAAATGATAAAATCCAATTTCATGATGTTCAAAATTGAAAACCAAACATTCAAAATCAATACCAAAAATTTCAAAGTAAGTAAAACAAAAGACACAAAACCAAATAGTTTAAAACCAAAAAGTATCAAAGATCCTATCTAATCATCAAGACCATCATCAGATTTTTCATCAACTTCTATTGCTTCATTTGGTTCATATGCATAATCATCATCTTCTTCAGATTCTTCATCAACTAAAGTCCTTGAAGATGAAGGTTGTGAAACTGAAGATCGTGTTCTTCTAGCTTCTCCAGCACCACTTGCACTACCCACAGCATCCCATGTCAGGTCCTCACCCTCAAACACCAAATCTTCTTCCATTGTCCCAATCAACCACTCGTTGCAATCATCTATGTCATCCAATGATATTGGATCATAGACAACATTTTTATCACGTTGATTTTGAGGGTCTTGTTATATTTTACATACACAAGATCTTGCAACTTTTTGTGCTCTAACCTATTTCTTTTCTTGGAATGGATCTGTTATTTTGCAATTGAATAGTTATAAAAAAAATACATAATTAAGAAATAAAAAACTATAAAAATTCATTAACTTACGTGCTCAAATGTGCTCCAATTTCTTTCACATCCGGATGCACTACATGTCAAGCTTAACACTTTGATAGCAAACTGTTGCAAATTTGGGGTTCCTTTCCCATATAGTTTCCACCATTCAGCTGATAAAAAACATAAAATTAATAAAAATATTAAAAATAAGATTAAAAGTAAATTAAATTTACATAACTTACCAGGGGCTATTTTACCATGTGCTCTCTTTGCAAATTCTAAACAAAAAAACCCCTCTTGGTTCACCCATATGACCATCTCAGTCATTATCAAATCTTGTTTTGACTTATCTGGAACCAACCTTTTAATGCATTCAATCAATCCTTCGTATACCTCTTTATCACTTTCAATATCAACGTTATAACAATAGAACTCCGGGTTCAAGTAGTAACCAGCTGCATGCAACGGATGATGGAGTTGACAATTCCATCTTTTGTCAATAATGGTGGAAACCATTAGGTAATCGGTGCTATCTTTGCCTAAAGCCACACCAATTGCTATCTTTGCTCTCTCCATTGCTTCATATACATAACCCATTGCAGGTCTCTTCTCATTATCAACTAGACGAAGCACTCGAACTAAAGGACCCATAACTTTAAGAGTGAAGAGTACATTGTTCCAGAAGGTTGGTGTGAAAATAATTTCACATGCCCGTTTACCTTTTGCTTCTTTTGACCATTTACTACTTGTCCACTTTTCACTTGCAAACATGTTTCTCAAAGAAGACTTTTGCTTTTGCAAACTTTGCAAAGTCAAATACATGGTAGCAAAACGGGTAACTCCAGCTCTTGTCAATTCTTTGTTGCTTGTGAACTCTCGCATCATATTCAACACACCACTGTGATTATATATATAACCAACAAAGAAAATACCTTTTTGAATTGTTGTTTTGACTTTACTAATCTTCCCTACATCCTCAAGCATTAAATCTATGCAATGAGCAGCACAAGGAGTCCAAAACAAATGTTTCCTCTTTTGCATCAACAATTGGCCTAAAACAAGCAGATTTAAAATGATCAATTATAATTTAAGAATACAAAAAAGTAAACAAATTGAAAATACAAAAGTTACCTGCTAGCTTGAAGTTGCTTCCATTGTCAGTGATGATTTGAACAACATTAGCTTCTCCAATTTGTTCAACAAATTTATCTAGTAACTCAAATAATTTCTCACCAGTCTTCGTACGCATCAATTGACTCCATAAATACAGTCCCTTTAGAACTATTGACCAAAAAATTTATCAGTGTTCTTTGCTTACGATCTGTCCAACCGTCTGACATAATTGAACACCCATACTTTGACCATTCCATCTTTTGTTCTGCAACCCACTTGTCTATGTTATCTATCTCATTTTTAAGGAGTGGGACTCTCAACTCGTGATAACTAGGAGGCTTCAAATGTGGTCCATAATTCCCTATAGCTGCTACCATCTCCTTAAAACTGTCCAACTTTGCCACATTGAATGCAATCCCAGCTTGGTAAAAGAAGGCAGCAATCGATTGAATTGTTCTTCCCCGAAGTTCTTTGTCACAAGCATCATTTATGCTTGTCTGGACAACTTTTCCTTTTCCTTTGGAAACAAAAAAATCTATGGGACCCTTAACATTTTCCTTCCTTTTTTTTTTCCACTCCACCAATGCTTATCCCAGCCCTCTTTTTTTGGATATTAGGTAATTCAATTACCTTATCCTCTTCATCTTCATCGTCTCCAACCCACCGTCTTCTAAATCCAATTCTCGAAGGCCATCGGGATTTTTTTTTAACTTTTGACCCTGGACATAATCTCTAAGTTCTTGTTTCACTTCTGGTGGACATTTGGTACATTCTTTTGCGTTCCGATGACCACCCATCTGATGTTGTTTCGCTCGGTAGATAACCCCTTTAGTTACTTTATGGCAGAATAAACAACTAACGCTATTTTTGTCCTTTTCATCTTTCAAATAATTATACTTCCATCCAGGATCTTTACCCACTTTGGATTGTGAACAATCGGCATCAGCTGGTTGGGAAGACATTTTGGTTTATCTGTATAACCAAAACAATAAGTGAAACAGAGACAGAGATAATGACAAATACGATACAAAAAAATTGACAAAAATTGAGATGGTAGCAGCTATAGGAAATAAACATTAAATAAACATTAAAATTGATAAACAAAACCAAGACTATCATACGAACTCAAAAAATAAACATTAAATTAATATATTTGATACTCTGTAAATTAAAATTCATAAACACAACCAAGACTATCATATGAACTCAAAAAATAAACATTATAATAATATATTTGATACTCTGTAAATTAGTATTAAAAAATTAATCAAAAAATTGAGATTAAAACATAGTAACAGAACGTCAGACATCCAAAACTGAGATGCAACGATTAAGCAAATCAAAACAGAAACAGAGATGCAACGAATCAACGATTAAATAATACGATTGAATCAAATCAAATAATACGATTGAATCAAAACAGAAACAGAGATGCAACGATTAAGCAAATTGAAGATTACGATTAAGCAAAAATCCGAAACATAGATGAAATCGTGATACTCTGTTTATGAAATTGAAACAAAAAGTTGAGAATTTTCAGTACTAACCTTAATCTTCAAGTTAATGGAGTAGAGAGGAAGAACCCACAACATGCGACGGGAAGAGCCGATGAAGAATTTGGAACTTGGAACGGCGATATCGGGAGAAGCAGTTGTATATGAAAAATCGATGATACGTAAAATCCAATTTCCATAAATGTTGTTTTAAAATTTAACCTTAAAATAATAATTAAAAAAAAAAATACGATGTGCGCTTTTTTTTTTTGGGCCACCGCTATAGTGCGCCGCGCCTGACAGCCCAAACCACCGCCTATGCTCACCTGAGGAAAAAACCACCCTACGCTGCGCCTAAGTCTTCCACAGGCGCATCCTATGCGCTGCGCTTATTTTTTGCGCCTAGGCGCTGAAGCCCTCGCTTTTGACAACCATGCCGCCATCTTCAAAAACCATATTTCCTTTGTTGTGAATTTGTTTATCAGATTTAAATTCCAAAATCTGATGGCAATCTTTCAGCAGCTCATCTCTTTTTCCGGCCATCAAACTGTCTTCCGCAGCTGTGTTCTTCGGATTCTCATTTGCTTTTTCACCGTAACAGTCATTTCCGCCCTTTCCGATCATCTGAGTCTTGATTGCTGTAATATCTTCCTTCAGGGATGTTAAGATGGCCTCTAATTGGACTGAAATGGTTGATAATTGAGCAGCGATAATTGAATTCCGGTTTGTAGCAGCCATTCGATTTCCCTGCGAAATTGATTCATCGCTACTGTCATGCTCGTTACTCCGGGTCAGAATCATCTTCGAGTTTCCCGGCAATGGAACCATTGATAGAACCCAGAAAATCAAAGGTAAATAAACGATTCAATTGATAATAAACCCAATTCGAGAAGGGTGATTTCTCCAAGTTACAAAGTAACAATTTAGATAACATAAAACATCCACCCCCTAATGAACATAACACCATACTACTTAAACTATTCTTAGACCGTAACTTCTACCCCCACTTTCCCTGATTTCATGAACTACCATCCCCACTTTCTTAATTTTGAACTTTTCCCGCCAACAATTTTCCCGCCACCAATAAACAAGTGTCCCCCAACCCATAGGGATTAGGATTCAGGTTCATATCAGTATGTTTTGACAATTATCATAAAAGAGTATTTGCATTTGCTTAATAAAACTGTTATCTGATTATTGCCTTTTGAAATAAACAACTCAAGCTGCTTTTTTAGTATTTAAATACTCAAATAATTTGGATAAACAAATCCTGTGCATAATTATGATTTTCTATCTGTTTAGGGTGGGCTACCGATGTATATTGCGACTCGTAGTTTGTACACACATGAGTCCTCCAACAGTATTTGTACCTCCTTCTATTAAACAAGATGTTGAAAATTTGATAGAGCTTCACAGGAAGATGGGTGATGTGGAACTAAATCTTGATCTGGTTGCATTGGATATAGGTACCGTTTCTATTTTCTTTATGCTTCTTTTTATAGTATATTACAATTCATCATCGATTTTGATGTTATTCAAAGCATAACATTTTATTTTATTTTTAATTATTTTCTTAGGAGAAACATATGAGCTAAGAAACGATCTTGTAGTACGCCCATTTAAAACTCATCATGTAATACCAAGTCAGGTACACTATCTTGATCTTTTGAAACTACAAAGTATATGTACAGCCGGTCAATTTCTTAGGGCCGTGTCTTACAGGCCTGCCAGTAGCTAGTCCCTTTTATAGTTATAAACTCATTAACCATATGAGTAAAGAGTTATTTGTACTTAAGAATTAAGCATCAAATTGGTTGATTGTATAGGGTTATGTGATTTACTCGGTTCGCAAGAAACTGAAGAAGCAATACCTTCACTTAAAAGGAAGGGAGATTGAGAAAAAGAAGAAATCTGGTGTTGAGGTTTGTAGTTTTTGTTTCCACAAGCAACTTTTAAACATATTATTTCTTCATATTTTAGTTATTTTTATTTTTTGTAATAGTAGATAACAGACATCATATTTTTTTATTTCTTCATACCAGTTATTTTTATTTTTTGTAATAGTAGATAACAGACATCATATTGTCCCCGGAGGTGGCATTCACCGGTGATACTAATTCTGATTTTCTGCTTGACCGCGAAGCTCTGATGCATTGAGAGCCAAAGTTCTTATAACTGAGGTACAGTTTTCTTTTGGCATTTATGCCAAATATCATCATTTTTTTACCTTGAGAATAAATTATCTTTGATAGGCTACGTTTTTGGATGAGAAATGTGACGTTGAACATGCACGAGAACATGGTCACATGCATATTGATGAGGTAATGTTTCCATCTTAGTGGGCAACAATTTTGACCATTTACTTCTGCACGAAATGCTTGGTTTTAAAAGGCACAAGGAACCAGGAGTATGTGTTTAGTGTGTAAAAAACAACCAAAGAAATGAAAAGGGTATGAAGTGTTTACTTGATAGTTTTTCTTTTTCTTTTTTTGAACGGCTAATTTTTGGATCATTGACGGATCACTGGAGTATCGTTGTTGCCACCAGCAGTACCACTCGATCATATCCACCAATTCACCAGTTCTGAAGGAAACTCAATACTTTGAGAAAACCCCTTTGTGAATACTTGAGAAAACCTCCTTGTGAGATTCGAACCCAGGACCATTTGGTTCCTTACATAGTTGTCAAAGGCACAAGGCGCACTCAAGGCTCATAAGCCGCGCCCAGAGCCTAGGTGTAAGGCGCAAAAAAGCGAGGCCTTTTTTAAACTAGGCACATAGTATTAAGTTACCATTTTATTGGTTTGACATGTTTTAAGCTTAAAAATTTTTTAAAAATATATAAAGGCTAACTATAAAACAATTAATAATCTAGTTATATAGAGTTTTTTTAATATAAATCCTTTTTATGGTGGTTTTAGGCTGGCTTAAGGTGGATTTATTTTGAACTTTGCCGGATATTCCAAAACTTTGCCGGAATCTAGCCGGAAAGTCACCAGAGTGCGCCTAGGCTGCCACTAGGCGCCTTCATGCACCTGGCTTTTTTTTGGGCCTAGTCGAGCACCCGAGGGCTTTTGACAACTATGGTCCTTAGCCTTATCCCACTACCAAGATTAGAGGTGGCCAACGTACCCGGAACCGGAACCGGTCGTACCCGAACCGGTGGGTACGGCCGTTCCTGATTTTCAGAGAAACTGGAACCGGAACCGGTTCCGCCCTCAAACCGGCCAAACACGAACCGGAACGGCAAAAAAACCGGTAGGAACCGGTCAAAACCCGGAAACTGGTCTTGACTTTGTTGACCGGAACCGGTTTAAAAAAAAAACCGGTTTGGCCACCTATCTAACCAAGATACCGCTAGACTATAATGTCTTTGATACTTGATAGTTGTAATAAAGTTTAATTTGTTGTACATTAAGCAGACACATTAAGTTCAGCCTATTTGGGATCTTACTAAAATTGACTTGTTTCAATCCAAACTTCAGATTATCGAGCATTCTAAGTGGATTAGGAACAAGGCAATTCTTTTAACTCATTTTTCGTCACGGTACCACATCGAGGTAATTAAAAACACCCAAAAAAAGAAAATAAAATTTCCATGTTCATTTTTTTTTTCTTTTTTATATAATTTGTTGACGTTTACAGGAAATCCGTCAAGCTGTAACGAAGTTGCAGGCAAAGGTTCCAGCCAAAGTGGTTCCTCTTACAGAGGTTTCGATCATTGTACTCGCCATAAACACATAATTTTTGCTCAAATTTTGTGCATAGTTGAATTCTTAATTCAAGTAATGAAGCCTATTGTAACAATTCAGAAATCAGATTCAAAATTGTAAAAAGAAAGCATCTTAAGAGAATTAAGATATGAAGAACAAATAGTTATTAGTCAAAATTAATTACAATAAACCCTAATTTGCTTACCCTTTGAAGAAGAAATTTTGTTATGAGATAGGTTGCAAACAGAAGTGCAGCTTGTTTTCCAATCCTGAGGCATTTGATAAGGCTGCTCTGGTTTGCATGGATTTGACTTCACTCAGGTCAACTGTTCGCCATGTGACCTTTTTTATATGATCAAAATTTTGAAACTCTAATCTATTATTTTTACTTGGGGTATAAACGAATTAAAGTAGCTAGTGAGTTACTCAAAATCATATTGTTAAAAAGCTCAAATAAGTGAGCCTAAATAAACATAGCTTTGAAATATCATTTGTTTAGTTATCAAGCCCAAACTTGAGCTTCACATATCAAGCCCTAAGCTTAAGCGTCACATATTGAGTTCAAGTTAGCTTGTTATCCTAAACAAGTCTTTTATTAACTTCATACTAGAGGTGGACAAAAAAACCCGAAACTGGAACCGACAACCTGAACAGGAACCAAACCTGTCATACCCAAACCTGTGGGTACATGCGCTTTTGGATTCTCAGAGAAATGAAACGGAACAAGAAAAACTGGAACCATTTTCCACCTTTACTCGCCGAAACCAAAATCTAAACCGGTTATTAACGTTGTTGACGGGAACCAAAACCGATTAAAAAAAACCAGGTTGCCACCTCTACTTCAAACGATAAATTGGAGTCGAGAACTTCTTCGGAGCAGTTTCTCGACTCTCTCTATCCATATGATATAGGGTAGTATTTGTCTTCATCATTCTTTCAAAATCCTATTGAAAAGTGAGGAATATACTGTATAAGTTTATTTGTTTGTTTGTTTGTTTAACCTAGTAAGTGTATATTTGTATAAATAATTATTTTTATATATAAAATTATGATAAATATAATTACATCATATTATATATATATATATATATATGATCATTAGTATATATAAATTAATAATAAAAATAAATTAACTAAAAGAATTAAATAATATAACTTATTAAGATCGTAATTAGAAATAAAATTCTAAAGGTCGAAATAAAGTTCTAAAGGTTGTGAGTTGTAGAATTAGCTAGCCTTGCGTAGACTCTTAGTTTTACCATAGTTGTCAAAAGCATCGGGCGCTCGCCTAAGCCCCCAAAAAAAAGCCAGGCGCATGAAAGGCGCCTGGTGACAGCCTAGGCTAACTCCGATGGCTTTTTAGCTAGATTTCGGCAAAATTTTGGAATATCGGCAAATTAAAAAAAAAATCCAACTATTAAACCAATGTAAAACAACCATAAAAAGGTTTTATATTTAAAACTCTATATTAAATAGATTATTAATTGTTTCTAGTTAGACTATATGTGTATATATATATATATATATATATATTTTAAAATTTTAAGCTTAAAACGTGGGCAAATCTCTAAAAAAGGTAACTAATACTATGCACATAATATATAAAAGCCTGGTGTGTTCAAAGTAGTTCAATTAAAACTTAACAAAATCAAAAACTAACCTAGACACTAAGTAATACTCTAGACTCCCTAAACTAAACTACTAACAGGCAAGTGAACCTATCGAGAAATAGTACAGAAAAGTAAGTCCGGATATCGAACCCACAGACTTCTATAGAATGTACTAACTAGACTCAAGGACTTATATACAAATTTACTTAATAAAATATAATGAGGAGGGGGGGGTTTTATAATTAACTAATTAAACTGAAATTAATAAGATTCTGAAAACAAATCAAAGCTCAAATGAGAAAGTTCAACTAGAATTTAATACTGTGAAAAGACTACCTAGGGTTTACTTTATACATGTTTGAAATGTTTAGACTGATTATGGAACTTGTTATGGAAC